>JAZHYW010047419.1:0-25000 GCA_037355805.1 Ixodes ricinus | reverse complement strand
CTTCACCTAACACCAAACTCTCCTTCAAAACGACCTAGTACGAGTTTCCCAAGGGTGTAACAACTGGCTGAAGTCATTAAATAAGTCAAAGTGCAAACCAATCCGCTTTTTTCGAAAGGGAGCCCCTTCCTCCTTTTATTACATGCCAGATGACAAGAATATTGAAAAATGTCGATGAGTACAAATATCTCGTTGTCGTACCAACTTTTGATCTGATATCAATAAACCACATTAAGACCCTTTCTTCAGACGCAGCGAGGACACTTGGCTGCATCCGGCGTTGTCTGAGTGCTGCTCCTCCAAAACTTAGGAAGCTTTGCCTACGGAAACTACGGCTATGCCAAATAAAAGCGAGCGCCGTTTACAACCTCCTGTAACGCCGAATTAGAGCACGCAGCTCTTGAGAGGAGGAAGGGTATCGGGAAGGGTATACCCCTGGTCTGCCTCCTTCACCCTCCTTCCCTCATCCTTCAATGCCTTTTGGGGGGGGGGGGGGGGTCACATGACCTGGGGTCACGTGACCTGAAGTCACGTGATTTCGGGGGGTCACGTGACCTCGGAGAGGGGGGGGCACGCGTGACCTTGCGGTTACGCAGACGCCAACGCCGACGCCGACGGCGACGCCCCTCGAGCCGGAAACGGGCGCCTAAGAGCTGCGCTCTAAAAATAGAATGCGCTGCCGCAATCTGGAATGCTCACCAAAAATTACACAACTTAGAAACAGTCTATAACCGAGCGGCCCGCTACATTTCCTCTAACTACGATTATAGAACCAGTGTCTCTTTTAACGAAAATAAGCCTAACTTCATCTCGCTCTCGAGGCACACCGCAAGGTAGCACGCCTTTGCGTACTCCATAAGCTTTATCATTGTCATCCCGCCGTTAGAAGTTCACTCCTTCTTCGCCTCAATACTTCCTGCAGCTTTCAACGCATATCCGGTTCGAGTAACGCCTTTAACATGATCATTCCTACGACTAACAATTATGGACTGGAACGGTCTTCCAGAATCTCTCGTGTTAATCACCGACCGCGGTTTGGCCACCCTGATATATGCCGAGCTGTGGTTGTTTTAACGCACCCCCTCCCCTTCGCCCCCCCCTCACCTTCTACCAAGGCCAGCTGCAATTGGTGGGACGGGTGACCAGGCAGCAACACCTAAGTAGAAAGCCGTAGTGATAAATATTCCACGTCATCTTCATAGGTTAGGTTCTCGCGTGTCCACACACAACTCACACGCACACGCACACGCACGCACACGCACACACACACGCACGCACACGCACAACACACACACACACACACACGCACGCGGAAAGACAGAAACACACGTCTACACGATCAGACCACCCGAATTATATAGCACGAAAAAAAATAATTAAAAACAAAACAAAAAGGAGGGGCCGTATTTCCCGCTCGTATAATTAACAGACGCAGGAACCGATCTTCGATATGTCGGGTCATTAGAAGTTGTTCTGAGAGATAATGAGAGCGGGAACAGAGTTCTAAAAAATTGAGCTGGCGTTAGTTAAACAGCATATAGTAGAAAGAAGGGAAGATGGAGGGAAGCACGCTCGTAATGGAATCTCTAGATTGGGCTATAGAGCTCTGTATACTCAGGTTTTCCAATGAAAGCTGCGGAACCGTGAAAACAAATTTCATTTTGTTGCTCTTTAGTAATATCCGTCTTAAAAACAAGTTTTTTAAGCAAAAAAAAGTTTTTTTAAACTTTATACTGTCTTGAATGCAACCTTAATCCGATAGCGTGTTAGATTTGGTCAGAAATCAATTGTGGTTAGACTGGACTCTTTATTGCTTTCACGATAACTACTAGTACCATTATGTAAATTAAAAAAACAAAACTTTAAGAAGCCCCCCCCTTTTCCCCCATTTAAGCAACTAGAATTAATTCTTGGGCTTATTTTTTTCAATTACATTCCCGGGAGTTTGGTAGAAATCGCCTAGGCTAAAAACATATAGCCATCAATATAATGACTTGCTTTGTGGCGAAATTTACTCTCAACCTTCACATTTGCAAATTAGAAAAACAAATTATGGTTTTTTCAATTTGTTGTGCAAGTTATTACCAGAGAAAAATATTTAAACTCGACGCTGATGTCAATAAATTCACGATGAAGTATGCAATTCATTCATGTAATCTTAGGAGAAGGCAAACACAAGGGAAGCTTAAAAATTCGGTTCGATAGCGTCAGAAAAAAAGGTGCGTACGTTGGCGTGCATTCTAGCAGAAAGCTATTATCTCAGGAAGTCGCCAGCTTAATGACATTTCGGAAAATCAAACCAGTTCCAAACAATAAAACAATATGTGGCGAAACCTCTGGCGACGCTCCAAAAATGCGCAACTTCTCCTGACGCCGAGAGAACATTTCTAGTTCCGCAGTAGCACTTTGTGACGTCAAAGTTGCAACCCAAAATAAAAACAAAAACAAACACACACAAAAAAAAAAAAAAACCTTAGCTGCAGTTTCGGAAGGCGCCTTCGTCCTCCGCATAATTGGCGACGTCGCTCTTCGACCGCGCCGGGGCTCTTATTTTATTTCTCTCGCCGATGCGCAAAATAAATCATCGAAACAACGACACCATAAAGATCCGGAAACACTTTCGGAAAAAATCGAATCAACACAATGATGACCTTCTGTCGCGGCGGCGGCGCGGCCAGAACTGCCAGCCCGACGGGCGCCCCCTTTAGCAGACGACAACGCGCCGGTGGCGTCTGACACCGGATAGCAGACGACGCGGCGGTTACTGTTTGTCGATTCCCGCGCCATTTTTGATAGAGGGCGCCCAGTTGACAGAGCGGGCGACGACTATCTATCACTTCGGCGGCAATTCCTACCAAATGGTGTCGACATTACTAGGCACAATGTTGTCATTGGGTGGTAGTAAATCTTGGCGCGTAACGCTTCAATGATTGTGTCCCTGGTTATGAAGGTCTGGAGAGGCGATCGGAGGCGCGATATGTTTCCACGAGAATCGAAGAGCTCGAGAAATGGATCTCTCTTTCACAGGTTACACCGCCGTCTGATTTATTACCAAATGGCTTTCCTCTTCGAGGTAACAACAAATTATCAGTTCTTCGACAAATCTCGTAAAGAGGAGTGCTTATTGATTAGCTATCAATTACACTAACAATATTTTATTGTTTGACAGACTTAACTTAACCATGCGATGTATAATATATGAGGGATGTCGATTATTGCATCGACCGTAAAATGAATCGATAAATGCGGCGCTTATACGCGTAAACATTAATTTTTTTTATCAAACGTGTATTTTAGTTGTTAGTTTCTTTATTTACTTAAAAAAAAGAAACTTCCATCGCCTCGAGGGCAACACCTTGTGAAATGTCAAGGCATATCACCGTTCCAGTAAAAGAAAAAAAGAAGAGATTGGTGTGTATGTGTATGTTTATACAATCAGGAGGCATACCCCATCCACACGGTCAACATAAAGGTACCTTTACAGGTCCCATTGCTATCGGCGAATCAGCCCGTGCTCTTGGGTCGCGAGCACACGCCACGTGCGGAAGATCGCAATTGATTGGCAGCAGAGAATAAAGGTCCCTTAGCTAAAGGTACCTTTACGGTCGTGTAAATTGTCTTAGTCTGCCCTAGCGGTGGGCGTCTGGTGTCTCAGCTGTATAGACGAGCAATTTAGCCGGTGCGGTATACAACGGTTAGCCTGGGGTCTTCAACGTGCACCACGCGGTATAGTGATACACGACCGCACGCCGGTGCGGTGCTCGTCCAGACGCGAAGAAGGCGTCCGCCAATCAACTTGCAAGAGATCTCCATGGTTTAGTGTGTTTTTTGTCTTTATTTTACATATACGCTCTCTAAGTGCTTCTACGGAGGAGTTGTCGCCATCGCGGCGGCAATCTATTTGATTGTAGGTAATATTCGTTGTAATTTAACTTCCGGCTGTAATTAAACACGCTCTGTGATATTAACGCAGGGAACTATCTTCTTCTGCCACGCCGAATATTGCAATGACTCGGGAATCACATTTACAAGGTACGACAAATTCCGAAAAATAACTCGATGTCTTGAAGAACTCACTTTACTTTTTTTAATGATTTATTCGAATATAGCTCCTCGCATTTGCTAGTTCTCGCTTTTCGATCTTAGTAGTTTCTCCTCTATAATGTATAATAGCGCTGTAAGAAATTCAAATGCATAATTAAATGCATAAATAAATAAATAAATAAATAAATAAAAACATAATACTAAAACACTTTTATGGAACTTACTATGCCATCTGACAAGTGAAAGCAACAGACATTATAAAACCAAACTATAACTCGAGTCGTTTCAATTTCGACGAATTCCACCTCTTCACCGAAGTGTATTCGGCGTAAACATATAGCTCTAATTCGCAGAGTAGCGAACAACATGCGGAAAGTTACACTCGTAGGTAGTGAATAACACAACATCCTACTCCGTAGATTTCTCGTAATTAACAATTAGAAATGAGAATTCCTTAGATTCCCGAGAATGCCGCTCCGCCAACGTATGTTCGCGGCACAGTCCTTTCTCCGATGGCTGGCATTTTACTCGTATCTAAAACGAAGAGACAACGCAGTCATCCAAATAAGACCGAACCAGGGAGGCGAGAGGGGAGAGGGTGCTCATTTAAGCTTCCGGTCCGCTTAGCGATTGCAGATAACTTTGAAGGAGGGAATTCAGAACACACATTGATGAATAGGCAGAGTTTGTGAGCCATTACGTCTCTGAAACGACATCGGGGGCGCCCTTGCAATAACGAGCGCGCTTAAATTGTTCGAGCTCGCTTCCCAGATTAAGCTTGAAATCGCTCTCTGCAAGAACGACGGACCAATTCTCTCCCTTTTTATATCCGCCATGTTTCATTTTAATCCGTAATGGCGAAGGAGGAGGTAGGAATCTCTGTTCCTCTCGACATTCTGCGATTAAATTGCATTTCATTTTACTCAGTTCTGTCCCATTTTATATCCGCCATGTTTCATTTTATTCCGTAATGGCGAAGGATGGAGGAAGGAATCTCTGTTCCTCTAAAAATTTCTGCGATTAAATTGTATTGCATTTTATTATGTTTAGTTGAGCACGCTTGGCATCGTATAGGGTTGCTCCATGCTACAGACCGATATTTGTTTATGAATACAATTATGAAGTCCAGACAATGATAATGGTAATGGTAACGAAAACGAAAAATTGTTAGCGACCTTTATCTTTAAAGTCCTATAATCCATGAAATGCATTATAGGGAGTTGGTGAGGGAATTGGTGACGGAACTGGTATGTGACGTGGGGTATATTTTCCCGATAAATAAAGCGCGGAAAATGAATGGTTGTGTAGTGACGTGATTCAAGTGACGCGACGCCGGTTACCACTGCTAAGTTTAGCGGGGAAGTGGATTGGTGTCTAGGTCACAATGCGTATATTTTTTCGCTAAATTTAGAGGGTAACTGAATTGGTGCATAGGTCACGTGATCGCAAATTTTCCGCTAAATTTAGCGGAGAAAATGAATTGGTGTGTATGTGCCGTGACGTCGAGTCACGTGACATAAATCTTCGCGCTAAATTCAGCCGAGAAACTAAATTCGCGTATAGGCCTCGTGATATCAATTTCCCCGTGAAATTTGGCGAAAAATACACGTACGGACGGACAAAATTTTGTGATTGGCGGCTAGCGTTATGGTGTATTAACCCGTGGGAGATGTCTGCGGACAAGTTCCTACCAAATTGATGACGTCACCTTTTTTTGCGATTCAAAATCTGCGATGTTCCAGGTGAAAAAAAGCATGCAATACTCAAGAGCTGGTCCGCGGACCACAGGAACGTATCCGGGGACGAGTCCGTGGACCCGATGAATGTTGTGTATCACGTAGACGAACGTCATAAAATAGGGCGCCCCTAAACTTGGGGGCCCCAAAGAAGTAGGGGCTCACCACTGCGGATGCGCAGAACCCAAACTCCATTGGGGGTTTTGGGTTGGCGCTCGCTCCCAACGCAGAATTCGAAAAAAACATGGCGGCGCCCTTTCCGCTCGCTTCGGAGCAAATTCGTCATGGTCGCTGCAGTATTCGCCAATTTCATTGCCAAATGAATGGTGCATCCGGCTTTCGCTTTGCTTTATCTCGCTCAAGTCACAAAGAATAAGCGGTGGGCTCGCCCCATTTTAAAGATCGTCCCTGATTCTGGCCCTTCCTAAGCCTGAAGAGACGCGGTAACCGTTGACATGGCAACGTATTGCTACTCCGTGGCTCCAAGTGGATTTCGTTCGTGGCACGATACCTGCAGCTTGAAAACAAGTATTTCAAGGCTTTAAAGTCGCTCCAGCTCGGATCTAAACAGATTTAGAAGCTGCTCGCAGAGTATGCTCGCTCGCGTTCGTCTCAGTTTCGGCATAGCTGAAGGCCTAAATCTTCGGCGACAGACGGTCAAAGCGCACACGAATGCCCAAAAAATCCGAGAACGAGCGCCAAATTAGAACGCGCTACGGATTGGATTGTTTTTGCCTGAATACAGCCAACAACATTTATACTGATTTTAGATTATCTCTCGTTTTAGCCGGCTTGATTGGGATTTACATTAACTATTATTTGTAAACAAAAAGTACTTGCTAAGCGATACTGTCGAGACCGGATATAACGAAGTCAACGGAAATTGGAAATCACTTCGAAATATCCGCTATTTCGTTATAACCGACTTCGGTTAATGAAGTGCAAAAGGGAACGGGAAATCGTGATCGCTTCGCTGTAGCCGCTATTTCGTTATAACCGTGTTCGTTATAACCGGTCTCGAAAATATATGTTTTACGTTTTTTTAATATTTTTTTTCTTTTTTGATTATTACTCTTGTTAGCCGCATTGGCGCTGCAAGCGTGAAACGTAAGCGCGCTGCGCTGCGTTGCGAAACCCCTATTCTATAAGCCGTCGACGCCAACCTTGTTGCGTTTGGGTCCCCCAATTTCTTAGGGGAACCCAAACGTTGTGGCCCTCCTATTCTAAAACTCTCTATTGTCGCTTTTTCCTGGTCCGCGAACTCGGCTAACTCGGAAGGAACCAATCGCGCGAAGCTGCTCGCGCGTCAACTGGATGCACAAGTCGTCTTCTTTTTTGTCTTTCTACGTACTACTTTCATCGTTTGTTTATATGGCTACCCTAGGTACATAAGCGCTGTCAACTGGTATTGAGCCAATGAGGGTTGACTCAATCGCGATCGGCCGGAGCTTTACGGCGGCGTCAACTGTCATTGAGACGCTAACGATCATAGACGAACTGAGTTGACCTTCCTCAGTTAACTGGTGGGCCATCTTTAGCACCAATAAAGCTAAAGATGGCGCCGATGGCCAGCGCCAGCGCAGCACTTACTGTTGCGGAAGATTGGGGGAGGTATTTAGAAAGTATTGTAGCAGCAAATATTGTTAGAAGAGGTATGATCCTGGGCCAGAGCTGCCGCTAGAACGATCACGGCACGTCGCGGAAGCCCACGCCCGGCGAGCGCGGCCATTGGGATGTCGGTGCCGATAAAACATTCATTGTGTGTCTCTTGCTTGAATAATAATTGGGGTTGGGTGGATATTTATACAGCGTGTAGTTGGTCAGCCATTTCAAAGTTGCGACGAGTCACTCGCTGTAGATGAGCAATTTAGCCAGTGCGGTACAGCCGCTACCCTGGGGCCTTTAACGTGCACCACGCAGTATAGTGATACACGACCGCACGCCGGTACGATGCTCATCCAGATCGAAACGGGCAGGGGTAGGGATTGACCTCTTGCTTGAATTCGTGTTAAACGTTCTGATTATCGTTTCTTGACTATAAAAATAAAAAAAGAGTTAAATATATTTTGTGTTAAACGTTTATATTAAGAAAAGGGAGCATATATTTCACTTGCATCACTTAAAAAAAATATCATGTGACATCAGTTTTGGTTTTCTCTCGGTTTCAACTGGGATCGAAAGTTGCAGGCGCCGAGTTTCGGGCGGTTCATGTTTCTCGCTTTGCGTACGCGAAAGATACATCCTACACCAAAAAAAGAACGAGCTGGAAGGTTCTTAGACAATTCAACATTATGTGTAGCCACTGGATACGGTACAATCGCGTTGTTTTATAACGCGAGCGATGTTTTAAAACGTGTTTTCAAAGTCTGGGAAGAAAACGACACGGAGGACGATCGCGTAGCTCGCAGATCCGGGGCTCCTGCAGAAGCGACGGTCGCTTCCCGCAGTGCCGCCTTGGATCCAACATGGCCGCCCTGGAAGCACCATTGCGGCACTCTGCTCCGCAAGGCGGAGCATATACAACAACTCTAGGCTTAGCGGGCTGCGACCGCCACCCTCTGCACCTAAATTGCGTCTAGCAATGTAAATGTTGCTAAAAAATTGATTTTTTTTTGCGATATTTCATTTCTTAAAAATGCGTGTCCCCTTAAAAAAAAAAGAGCCTTTATTAGGAACGTTGGGCGTGGCGAATTCCGGACATGTAATTATCCCTCTGCATCCAATGAAATTGCAGCATTAGACGATAAGAAGGTCGAAGAACCAATCAGAATGCAAGAAGGGTGACTATAATAATAGGCCACGCCTCCTCCGCAATGATTTCGGTGAATATGAATAAATGACCAGCTATTGGTCGGCAGAAGGTTTAGCAAACGTTTTTTTCTTTTTATTCTAACGTCCCACATATAATGAAAAAAAAGAAAGACAGAGCATTTCAAATGGCGTTTTCCAAGAAAAGAAAAGCAAAGCAACCTGAAAATAAATGGAGCCAAAATAAAGGGACATACACGTAGATGAACGTCGAGTGGGCGTTGAAACGACACTTACATTCAAGATACAAGCACACACAGGCACGTAGACGCGGAGAGAAAGACACGGACAACGACACAGTCACGAACACACGCACACACTACACGCACACACACAAAGGCTCAGGGACACATGAAAGAGAATTCCGAGTCGGACGGGTCGTTAAATCACAAACACCGAACCACGTGCCCCCGCACACTTTGGGGACACCCAAAAAAGATACACGTTTGATAGGGGAAGAAGAGAAAAAAAAAAAGAAGATACGAACTCATGAAAGTTTCTTTCAGCCTAGAGATGTCTTCTTCTATACCCACGACGGCACCACGACGACTCAAGCTAACTCATCGAGTAAAATAAAATAAAACAACAACAACAACAACAGCAAGACAACTCTGTCCGAAGAACAATTCTGGTCACGTCTGGTTTCGAGTAACACCGTCCTCGAAGTAAGACGTCTGAAAAAGACCGCTGCGGAGTGCCTGCAACGACGGATAGCGCTGCGTATTAATTCTTTATAAAATATACGCGAATTTAAATTTGTTTATATCGCGTAGCTTCTTTCAACGCGATAGCGTTAAGGAGATCGCGTCGAGGGTAGAAAGTTGGGCAAGTTGGGGATTCATAATGATTCAAAAAGCGCGACAGGACAACGCAGAAAAACCGGCGTCGGCGTCCGTGGCGTCGTGACGGAAAAATCCTGATTGGTCGATAGGGTCGTGACGTCACAGCCACGTGACCTCGCGCGGGAATTTCAAACAACCCACAACGCTCACGCGAAACGTGACGTCACGCGTGTAGTGAAAGTGGTGAAACAAAATTACATGTAAGGCGCATTAAAGGTCGCCGCATGTTTCAAATGATTTCACTTTATACTAGTAGTTTATTTGCCTTAAAGAAAAATTTAATTTGAAGAATTTTAGGCGCTATTCGAACCCACGACCCTTCGGTTGCGAGCTAGATACGCTGCTGACTAGGCCACGCAAGGCAGTTTTTTTTATTGCCTGCATTGACCTGAACAAACCTCACACAACACTCGCACACAAAAAGAGGCTGAAACACATAGGCCTCACTTTGGCAGAACGCAGGTACAATCAAATCTTTTCAGCTGCACTAATTCATTCAAAACCGGCATCCAATCGGGGGTTCAGGTTGTGTTTGGTACACATCACGAATATATTCGACACTTTTAATGAAATTGTCACTGACTTCGCGGACGTTCATGTCCACATAACACACAGCCATCCTAGTCTTCCAAATGCTTTGCAAACTAAGAACCATGAATATGTCGTAGGGGTTCCAGCGTCGTTCTCAACTGACAAAAAACGAATGCCATGCATGGTCCAGGGGCACTCTTCCATGAGTCCGCCGGAGGATGTCCCAGTGGAAAACCGCATCCCGACACTCTATGAATACGTATTCCACAGTCTCTGGTCTCTTGCAGAGAATACAGGTGATGGACCATGGGACAGAAAACGCTCTCTTCCATCCATTCTTCAACAGACAGGACACCGCAGTGCAGTTTAAAAGAAATAAGACAACACTTGGATTTACCGTCATTTAACAAAAAAAAGTTTGAGCACATTCTAGCAAGGTTTATGAGTACAGTGATCTATACAAGGCGGCCGGTATAACTAAGATTCCAAACAGAAAACGCACTCTCAACATTAAAAAGAGAACACCACTTCACGCAAGTAACCCTGAACACTCGTACAAATGCCGTCACTTGACGAGACTACAAACTCGGGCAACACATTTTGCAGTCTGGCCTGAATTAGAGTATGCAAAAATAAATATTTTTGATCACGAAGAAACGTAAATCTCGACACAATTTGGCGAATAAACAAGTGGGACGAACCCAGCCAACCACTTTGAACTGAGCGAAGCAAATTCGTGCGTGATGAGCGCTCCCAGGTCGAACTCCATGTAAATACAGCAAACACTCTGTGCAGTTTCCGCACGTTGATACGGGACATAGCCAGAACTTGCAAAACGCAAGACACTTTCGCAGTCAAAAACAAATCTCATACGGTAGTACGCGTAAACATTGAGAAATCCCGTCCTTCCCAACTTTCAAATTTCGTTCTCACTCTCTCTGTCTCTTCATTCCAGTAATGCCTGCCGTCACAATAGTGTTCGAGCGGTACGCCAATATACTTGACTGGCAAGGCTGTCCACCGAATGCTCACAAATACTTTAGGTGTAGTACCCCAGTCCCCATGCCAGAAACCTGCAGATTTGTACCAGCTAATCTAGCGTTATAGCCATACTGGAAAAGGAAAACCGCATGGTGGTTTCCTTAGGTCACACGGCCGTCTGTTTGGCGTCGAAAGGGTCTCGACCGTTCTTCACACAGACACAGGTGGGTCGGCCAAGACCAGGTGCAGTCGCCCTTTGGCCTACATGCACGGTGGTGGGTTGGCCTCCTTCTTGTCGTCCCCAAGATGTTCGTCTTTTTTCCAGCGCGCCTTCGTCCAGGAAGTCCTGCGCCGAGCACCACGGAAACCAAGGTCCACGTCGACGTGGCCGGGAGGAGCCGCCTTCGAAGGCGGCTCTTCTCGGCCCTTCTACAGGAGAGTCTGCACTGGCGTCGTCTCTACACCTTTTTGAGACAGGGCCACCCTCAAGAACCTCGGCATCACCCATGGGCACGTCTTCTTCGTTCTCGGTAACCCCTCGTGGCCTCCTCGACTTCCGCCTCGTCCATGAGGAGCTCTACTTCTCGTTGTTGCATACAGGGGCCACGGCGCTCCTCGTGGCCGAATTGTCGGCAGACGCTGCATCTGGGGGCTCGACACTCCTTTCGAATGTGACCCGTCCGGTTGCAGCGTAAACAGAGAGGCGCCCTGCCAGGCACCACGACGAGGGCCATCTCGCCTGCAATTCGCAGCTGATGCGGGATGTCGTCTACGGTGGCACCCCTCTTCAACCGCAGGACCGCCGTACGCGTCATGGTGCCGATGCTGGTGTCACCGTCGACACGCCACTTTTCCATAGCCACTTTGTTGACAGTCCTGTTATGGCGCCAGGGCCGCTTTGACGTCGTCGTCTGCGACGTTGAATAGCAGCCAGTGGAACTTGACCCTGACATCCTGGTATGCTTGGGTCGACAACGATGCAACCGTCGGCCCTTGTCGGTCAGCTCTGGCGTCGAGAGCATTTTCTTCTTTGCCTCAGCATTCTCGAAGGTCATCCCCCATACACGATTCGTTCGATATGCCCCTAGGGCGATGACATCGGCGAACAGGGACTGGCGACGCAGTTCGTCTCGAAAAACCTCGACGCGCTATGGCCGCGCCTTCACGTCAGCATACAGAAAAACAGTACTTTGAAACGGACTGACGTGGTTGGCAGTGATGGCGAGCATAATGGTGTAATCCTGTGACTCTTCCTCAGACCTGTTACCGCAGCCCGTGAGGGCCGCTGAATCCGCTCCTGTGGAGCCAGACATTCCACGTCCGTTCACCTTGGCGTTCGTAAATGGAATCCCCTCAGGCCACACAAGGCGCGCTTGCATCGGCTTGGGAACACGCGGGAGTTTATATGTTTATACGTTTCGCGTCCTCCTGTAATAATTTGTTTTCCCGGAATTCAAAAACACGAGACGCATACATCGGCAACTGATGAGAGTAAAACATTGCAAGCGCTTTAATCTTACATACAACGCAAGACAATAAATGACGTTTGTGTTTAGATAGCGTAAGGTGCGGTCTGCCTTTGAGGTATGGCAACATTGTGAACCTGCGAAACACCGGCCTACACTGTAAACCAGTATTTTGTAAGCCTACTAGTAAAGGGTCTATGGTCAGTGACTATAGACCCTTGTCAAAAGACGCGCCATCTGGTGGCTGCTGCGCTAATTACCCGAGTCTGCCATTGTCCGGGCATGCGCACTATGATCGCGTCTAATGAACGCGACGAGGACTGCATCCTCGTAACTCGTTGCCATGTGTGCATTCGAAGCACGGATCTCGTGGTGACTTGCGATCGAATCCGTTTGCAGACTGTCTTTTGTGTGATGTAATGAAAGTAAATTGGTGTGGGTATATTTATACAGCCTGAACGAAGTCTGCCTCAACGGGCGACTTGTCTCTCAGCTGCAGATGAGCAATCTAGCCAGTGAGGTACAACAGCTAGCCTGGGGTCTGTGACGTGCACCACGCAGTAGTGATACACGACTGCACGCCGGTACGATGCTCGTCCAGGTCGAAATGGGCAGGGTTGGGGATTGAAACCAAGGATTCCTGGGTTCTGACGTGCTAGCTGTCGCTCCACGTGCTCCTAGCTGGTGTGGGCTAGCCCAGGGCCGTATATAGAGAGGGCTGTGGGCAATGGGAGGAAGCCGGGCAGAGGTAGATGGTCGGACAGCACAGAGGACGCATGCAAAAGACGTGACGTGCTCTCTTGGCTAACCAGAAGTCGAAAATAATCCCTAGCGTTGGTAGCTGAGAGACAATTTTAATAAGTGCGTGAGGGTTAAATGGAGTAACTCTTCATGGTTGAAAATATAGTGCACGTGATGTTTTGATTATGATAATGTAAAAAGATGTAAGAATCAAATGTGCCGCTAGAACTCTCGTTTGCTCGGTCGGAGACTGACCGCTCGGACGGCATTTTCCCGGCCCTCGGCGCCTCGCGTACGGATCTCGTCGATCGTTCTCCTAGATTTTGATTTTGCATGGCCGTGATCGAAAAATCACGTGCACCATATTTTTAGTCACTGAGAGTTACTCTATTGCACCTGTTAATTTTGTTTCTCGCGACCACCACCAGGGCATTATTCGCAGCTTCTGGCTGGCCACATTCTAATCTGTGAAGATGCCCTGGAACACGCCCAGCCCACTCTCGGCCAATGGCCGCCCCCACATTTGCCTCCTATACTTCCCAATGAATTGCCAAACTCTCTACAATATGCGGCTCTGGGCTAGCCCACTCGACCACCGATCCGTCTACGAAAATGATGTATATCAGTGTGACCCCGGCTGAAGGGTTTTTGAAAAAGGTTTTAGTTACGCTAAATCGTAGAGTTATTACAATAAACGCTAGAGGCTCAGGTGGCGCTAGTGTGCTGTTGCATTTTGAAGCAGACAGCAAGCAGTCAGAAATTGACTTCCGGTAATGCATTTCTATGGGAAAAAGCGAGTGCATTTTCTCTCTGCGCTCGATTATAAGAGCAAAAATCACGAATAATTTGTACGTACTAGGCACATTGGAACATTTCTCAGTCACGCAGACGAAATAATTGGTCAGTTACAGCATTTTTATTTAAAATTCGTGGCATGAAAAACGGTGTTAAAACCGCTTCGTACGTGTATTATTGTGCACTGTCGGACACTGTTAGCGCGAACACGGCGTCGACGCTTTCCAGCATGGGGGATATACGTGCCAAACGAACGAAGGACATGTGGGAAACCAAGAGAGACGGCAAGAACTACGCAGTAACACTGGATAAGTAACTCCTTGTGCATGCAGGCGATCAAAATAAATTGAAAGCCACGTAATATAGTCCGATATGCAATCAATAAGTACTGCTTTATTCTTTCTGCTCATGAATATGTGCGAAGATGCATGTTCTAGGTTCAAATCATCAACCGCACGCTCCAAATCTTTGCAAATAGGGAGAAGTCAGAGAACAGGTGCCCGATAAAAACTGCCCGACATAGGAAATAATAAAAAGACACACCTTTCGTAGCCCACGTAGTTTATTTTTTACATTCGAATGTTTTTTAACCGATCGTAAAGATGCACGACGGAGTTATTTTCATAGAGTGACAGGACGGGCATATTAGCAATATATAAGCGCCACCGGAATGCTAGCGAACCTTGAACACACTCTACATTCCTTTCGATCGTTAGTTTGCTTAGAATCGTCGCTCGTTTTCACATACCTTCCTTGAAACAGAGGTTTGGGCCTGAAATAGTGCGAAGTTTAACATCGTTCAGTGGTAAAGAAAAATGCTGTAACTAAAGCAATTACACTTTCACAATACCAATAAAGGTACATACTATCCAATACAACCGAAATGACAAAAGTTATTCATGTTATTTTCCGGCGAAGAGACAAAATTCACGCGCGTTTTCCCATAGGAATACACAGGGAGGCTGGAAATGTAGACTGCATGCTGTCTGCTTCAATTTGCAACCGGAAGTCCCGTAGACACTAGCGCCAGCTGAGCCTCTAGCGTTTATTGTAATAACTCTATGCGCAAAATCATGCAGAATGCGTTTCTGTTTATTCTCTTTATACATGCGCGTATGCGTGTGTTTGCTAGTTTTTGTTTCATGTTTTTCGCACATGAACGCATGGATGGGCTCGGCAATATATAAGGTATGTTCTCGCTAAACTTAGCCAGAGAAATTCTCGGCTAAACTTAGCCGGAAAACTTTTCGTTAAGTTAGCGAGAACACTTCAGACGCGCTAATTTGTTTAGCGGCTCATTCGTGTAGCACTTCTTCGTAACAAGCAGAACGCCCAAATAGTCAAAACAAGAATCGATTGTTCGTTAAAAAGCGGCTACAATGCACGCCAACGTAATGCTTATGTTCAAGTTTTTTTATTTTATTTTAAAGAGATTTTAAAGCGTTTAGTTTCCTTACGATCTTCAAGCCACTTTGAGGTAAATTTCTGGCCTTTATTTTCCCTGGTAAATCACTTGATGTCACGTATACAAAAATTCAGTTTCCCCGCTAGATTTAGCGAGAAACTTGACGCTAAGTGACCTCAACACCAATCTAGTTTCCCTGATAAATTTAGCGGGGAAAATGACGTCACATGACTTCATGTCAGGTGACTTCAAGGCGAATTCAGTTTCCCCGCTAGATTTAGCGGAAAAGAAATGTCACGTGACAAATTCAGTTTACCCGCTAAATTTAGCGGAAAAATAGATGTCACGTGACAAATTCAGTTTCCCCGCTAGATTTAGCGGAAAAATAGATGTCAAGTGACAAATTCAGTTTCCCCGCTTAATTTAGCGGGAAAAATGACGTCGGGACTTGATGTCACGTGACTTCAACGCCAATTCAGTTTTCTCGTTAATTTTGGCGGGGAAAATGACGTCAGGATGCGATGTTCAACTGACACGCCTGCTCTCCATTACACCTTCACCACACCTTTCATTTCGCGGTTACAAGTGCATGCGCAAACACACTTCGCGCCTTCGGGATTGATTTTACGTGTAATACACAAACATATGCCACTCAAGTATCGGTATACACCGGTTTTAATCGTGTTTTGTTTATCTTTTTTATAGCAGAATGCCGTGAGCAGCGTGCTGATTCCTTTCTTCATATTGCCCGAGGCGCGAATCCCCAACGCCACTAATACTTCGCCGCCGTGTTTTACGATTTCTGGAAATCCTGCCCCTGGCAGACAATAAAATAAAAAAAGGAAAAAAAAAAGCAGCTGCCTGCCGAGTTTCTGGACAACATCCGGCGAACGGCTTTGGCTTTGACTTTCAGCTTCAATTTCAGCCGTTTCAAATTTTGGGGCCGCGGCTTCGTTTTTGGCTCGTCCTGGCTTTCGCGTTCGTTTTCGTTTTATATTAAACGGGCAGCAGGCGGGTGGCTGGACCCTGAGAGCGAAATCATAAAGGACCGGACTTCTGGTTCGTTATAAATTCCGTTTCCTTTTTTTCTATGCACTAGCCTCTTTCGACGGAATCGTGAGTCGACTTCAAAAGAAGAAACTTGAGGGGAGCGTGGTCTTAGGCATCTTTTATTTCTTTTTTGTTTTTGTTTCTACAAGTTCGATATTGCAGTGAAGGTTATTCATTCCCCTTGACTTCGTTTCTGCTGGAGTCAAGTGACCAAAACGAGCTTACAATATTGCCTCAGAGGTTCGCGGTCATCAAAAAACAAAACAAAACATATAAAACAAAACAAAAAAATTGTGTTGTTTTAGCGACGTTTTGAATTTTCTTCGGAGTAATTATAGTCGTAAGAACCCCGAGACTGCAGGTGAGCAAAGGACGACACACACAAGAAAAAGACTCGCGCAATCTTGAAATTTATTGAACTTTAAAAATGTGCTTAAATAGGAAATGTGAGAGAGAGAGACAGAAACACCCCAGATGAAAGAAAGCGGGAAATTAATTTTCTTCTTTCGTCTGTGGCGTTTCTGCTTCTTCGTGGCGTTCCCTATTTATTCACTTTTTTCCAGTGAAATAGGTTTCAGCTCTGCTTGAGAATTTTCCAGTGTGCGTGCGTGTGTGCGTGCGTGTGTGTGCGTGTGCGTGTGCGTGTGCGTGTGCGTCTGTGTGTGCGTGCGTGTGCGTGCGTGTGTGTCGTCCAATGCTTACCTGCAATTTCGGGGCCGTATCATGTCTAATAAGCCGGCTCGTTTCCGCCCCGACTTTTTGTTCACTGATTCTATTTGGTGACACGTTGAGAGCCCGGGAGTTGTTCCACTCTCAGGGCGCGTTCGTTGCCTTTGCAACTTTGGCTTTGGTTGCCTTTGGCTTGGGCTTTGGTTGCCTTTGGCTTTGGCGTTTGCTTTAGCTGCGCGTGCGATGAGGCGTTACCAAAGGCAGAAAGCTCTCGCTCGAAGCGAAGCGTCTATTTGTTGTTTCATTTTCTTTTTAACCTCTCACTGACGATATCTGCCACGACCACTAAATAAATTGTCAGGTTCCGGCCGGTATGAGAGAGCTACCATGTATCTCAGTTCTGATAGCCGAGCGGCGATTTCGACGTTTACGATACAAAGGCGTCATCTAAGACGCCATAAGTCAAGAGACTCGAAGATTTCCATGTGTAGACACTTTTTTGCAGAAGTAACTCTCCTTACGGGAAATATGCTGTAAGTGAATACGGGAGATATCCCGTACATCAGCGGTACCACCGACGTTCGTCAATACAGTTACAATATAAGTAACAACACGTCGGTTTATTTTTATGCCTATAAAACTCATAAGCACGTCTTTTGTCGCATCATTAAAAAAGTTAAAGAAATAAGCGAAAATATAAAAAAAGAGTTGTCAAAAAATAATAAAGAATTGCTGAAAATAACTGTTGAAAGATAAAGAGAAATTGGCCTAAATAAATATTTTTTTTGTAAAACAGTATTTTAGAAGATGGAAGGAAAATTTGTAAAAATAAAGGTGGATTAAAACAAATAAAAAAATAAAAACGTGGAACGATTAAGAACAACTTTTTCACAGGAAAGTTTTATTTAAAATAATATTTGTCCAAAGAATGATCCGTTTCCGCTAGTTTCACCAGAGCAAAAAAACAAAAAAAACACCATTTTCTCTACGTCAACTAAATAAAGTCGGTCTTCTTTTTTTGACTACCCGAACGACCTTCCACATTAGCGGACGCTCACGGACATGTTCGTTTGCACGAATTGTCGCCGAGACTCGGCCCTAAAACAAAGTCGGCGAACAAAAATATATACGAATGGCGCGTAGCAAACAGTCTATGTTTGACGTCGCACAGTGGGGCGTGTTTACAGTCGCCAAGCACAAACAGGCCGAACGTCTAACTGGTCCGAAGACACGACCACTAATTCACCACCAAACCATCCACGTGCACCTACTACACGCGCCTAAAACAACAATGCATCTCCGACAGAATATTATGTATACGAGCGCGAACCGCAGACGTCGCCGAATCTCTCTACCTGGGATTACAAAAGAAGCACAACGTACTTACGAGCGATCTATTCGCTTCATCTGCACGGGAGTTACACACACACGGGGACGCGGACGCCAATATTCCATTTCACCTTACGACGAACCGCAGACGACGCTACGTGTCGTCTCGGCCAATCAGGTGTCGCGCGAGTGTCACATGACCTCGGAGAGAGGCGCGCGTTGTCACGCGACACGTTTGCTGCACCGGATTGGCTGGGATCGGCTCGTAGCGTCCAGTCAAAGCCGATCCAGTAGCACGCAAGCGTCACGTGACCTTATTAAGCGCCAGACTTGTACGTAACGCGTTCCTCATACCTATAAAAAATAGTTACTTTTTTTCTTCTGTAACGAAGTAACAATCCTGTACTTCGTTTCAGCTGAAGGTCAGACGCAGACGACGCTATGCGGGAGTAATTCGTCTGCTTTTTGCACAGGAGTTGCGGTGACGTCAGAACAACGCCGAGCTCTGATTGGCTTTGATTGAAAGGATAGTGGGTAGACCTCAATACTAGATGCCTTTGAGGTCTACCCACTATTTTTATTTTCAATCAGCCAATAAGAGCTCGGCGTTCTGACATCATCGCAACCCCTCAGAAGCAGACGAACAGCGTTCCGCATTGGTGTACTGGGACCAATCAAAGAACATAAAAAGCGCAAGCCACTGGGCCTTTTATTTGTTTATGATTGGTTCAGCGATGATAAGACACGTAGAGAGGAGAAGGGAAGAGAAGGAACGAGTCACGTATCTTTGGTACTTTCCGAATAATTAACGAGTAACGGTATTTCGTAACTTCATTTCAGTAACGTCAACATGGGGAACGGGAAGGAGGGCGTACTGACGCTGTCACGTGACACGTTTCTCGGCACTGGATTGGCTGGGACGGCTCGCGTAGTGTTCCGTGCGGTCCATTGTAAGCTGAAACGTATAGGGTAGAGAGAAAACAGTCTCGGGATATTCGGAGTACACGGCGTTAGTGGGCCGAGCGGAAGGGACGAATGTATTGATACGCGCGTTGCGATTAATGTCAGTGCAAACAGAGGGAGTGAATACGGGAGTCGTCTGCCAGCTCGGGCTGCATAATCTGCGCGCGCCCCGGTCTTTTGTAAACAGAGACCGATCTGCTTACACGCGGGAGAGAGACGGAGGAGCAACAGCGACGAGGTGCAAGAGAATGGAGAGATGAAAGATGGGAAGAAGAATTGAGAAAGCACGATAGATAAGTAGATACGCAAAGAAAAGAGATTGAACGAATATATATATATATAGCAAGAATCATGGAGAGACAGAGATGCGTAAGGAGAAAGGTGGAATGGGGATAGACATTAGAAGATAAATAGAAATATAGGAAGAGAGACGAATGAAGAAGATGGAAGAGAGAGACGAACCGAACAAGAGAGAAAGAAACAAGAAAGAGAGAAAGATAGCGGGAGTCATAAGAAGGAAATTGAAAGGGATACGTGAAGATAGAGAAAGACAGATAGGCATAAATCTAACGAGAGAAACGCACGGGGAAGAGGCAGAATAACATAGACGTACGAATTATGAAAGAATGGCGTAAGAGGTGAAAATAGAGGCAGGGAGGAAAGAGGGAAGGAGCGAGATAGAGAAACAAGAAAACGAAAGTGACATAAAAAGAGATATAAAGATAGCGAGAGAGTGAAAAATAGTTTGGCTTAAAGTGAAAACGCATAAAGAAAGCCAGAAAAAGTTACTTTAAAGAAGAAAGAAATACGTAAGGAATACAAGAGAAGGCATTGGAAAGGAAGATACAAAAAAGAGAGAAGAGATATAGAGAGAGCAAGACATAATAAAAAGAAGTGACAAATGAAAGAAATAGAGATACATAAATGCAACCATACATATATATACATATACTCTAAAACCCTTAATGTTTACGAGCCCTAATTTTCGCTAATTTCTCGAATCGTAAAATTTGCGAACTTTACTGGGCGCGAATATTTCTATTGTCCGTAGAGGCGAATTCGCAGCCTTTAGAATTCGCGAAATTTAATGGACGCGAAAAATGACTACGCTGCTCAATTCGCAAAATATCAGGGAGGCGAAAATGAAGGGTTTTACAGTTAATGTATAGGGAGAGAAAGATAGAGAGAGAAAGAAAGAGATACAGGTATGAATAAAATGAGACACGTATTAGACAGTAACAAACATATACATTCATAACATAAATGAGAGAAGCAAGTGATAGTGAAGAGATAACAGAGGAAATAGAGATACGTAAGAAAGGGAGAGTGACACGAGAGAAAGAGAGAGAGAGAGAGAAGTGAAGAGGGTAACGGGAATAAGGGAGAGTGCTACATGGGGAAAGTGTGCGTGTATATACACTTCAGTACGGCTCCTCCCTTATCGGTGCCGACCAGGCCCCGCGCTCTTCCCAAGATGGAGGAGGAAGCGCGCCAGGTACACAAGATATTGGTTAACGCGAAGCGGAGACGGCCATTGTTACGGTCCGGGCGCAGACACGGCTCGCGATAAGGCGGCAACCGGAATGGCCAGTTCGCTCCCAAGTCCCGGAACCCTAAGGAAAAAAAAAAAAAAAGGCAGTCGCGTTGTTTGCGGCCGTTTGGCACGTGTTTCCCGGGGAGCCTTGCTCGACTTCCGTTTGCCTTTCGTGCGTTGTTTTGTTTTAACGCAGAACTGCCTTTCGGGCGGAGACTAACTCAGATCTCGTGTCGTCTGAGGAACGTGCTTTTGAACGGGGGCGAGATAGGTGGAGACGTTGGGCCGCCTGCCATATCTGAGGCGGCAAACCAACCAGACACATCTTCGCGCGCAGTCAAACTGCTTCATTCATCGTACGAAGGAGGCAGTGCTGGCAGCAGGTACGATGACAGCATTATCTCCAGGTACGCTTAAAGCATACGGTCGAAGCGTGTTTGTTTCATGTACGCTTCGAAAATGTCTCCAGACAGGTTTTGTATGCCCAGTGTGGCCGTACAGTCAAACAGGTAAAAAAAAAAGAACACGACTCAGACTGCAGACTTATTAGCAGTGTGCCCGCTGTTTTTAAGAGACCGTGCAAGGATATCGGGTTGAAACGTTGCTTTCTTTACACGGGCTTACTAACACTGCTGTGGCTCAGGTAGACTCGTGACGTGCGTGTCTAGTTTCCTCCGACTCAGAGAGGGCTCGCACCGCCCTCTATTTGTTGTCGTTCCAAGCGCTTGCGTGCCTAGTTTCCTTTCCTTCCGCCGGTTGGCGGTCGTGTCGCGCGTGTCTAGTTTCCTCCCTCGGGGCGGCGACAGTCCTCGACATGTGTGTGCGTACCTTTCGTCACGATGACCACCGATCAAGACAATGAATCTGTTCGTACCTTTGTTCAGAACGCTGTGCCACGTCCGTGTCGTGTGCTAAACAGCTTCGCTGGACATCCACCTTCACAAAGCGGAATGGCTCATGATTTTTTTCCTTCAGTCTCTCCTTTGCAAAGTTTGAAGACGTAGTAACGAGGATTGTATAAGTGTCATACTCACGGAAAGTTCCCCCTTAACGACGATATTCGAACGCGGCTTGCAGATAGGACACGAACGCATACGTGAACACTCGGCTTGGATCGGTGACAGTCAACGACTCGACGAGCATTTTGGGTACAGTGGATCGCGTTCAAATCGCCGAGGTTACGCGAACAGCCGAACGATAAGAGTGTCAGAAGCTCAAAGCGTGTGCTCTGCCCACCCCGGCACGTGACTGTGGCGAACACTGGCTGCGTACAATCGGCTCCGGATCACGTGGACTCTTGTTCTGACCGCGAGTTGAGGGGATGAACGCTGCTCGGTTTTCTCTTCGTTTTTTCTACTTCTTGTTTCTTCAGCCGTCAATGCGTGGAGCCAAAAAAAAAAAATAGTAACGCGTTGGTTACGAACGTATAAAATTAATTCTCAGTGAGATTTATTAAAAATACAAACATCGCTGCCCCACCCCAATTACGCTTTTTCGCACTCGTCACGTGTCCCCACGTGATGAGTCTCCCCAAACATGTACACGTTACTGAAGAAAAGCAACTGAATACAATTACTTCGTTACTCACTCGAAAAGTAACTATGAAGGTTACTTGTTACCGAGATTCAAAACAAGTGCGTTACTTAATTCCACTCAAAAGTAACGAATTATTTTCTCGTTAATCTGGATATATAGTTCTTCCGAAGCAGTAGCCGTCTTTCAACACTTCGTGTCGTTAACATTACCTAGCCTTCTAACGCATTCGTGGGCATCAACTTTTATTTTCTCGTTCGCGTTTTTTTTTTGTCGCAGAAATTACAAATCCTAGCTGGGTTAAAAAACAATTAGGGTAGCTTGTTTACTGCACGTTCCCTTTCAGAAGTAACTAATAACCTTACTCGTTGTTACTTCATAAAAACGTAGCGAAATGCGTTTATCTTACCTTCTCTCGAAAAGTTCGTAAGTACTTACTTAGTTACATAAAGAAAAAAAAAACTAAATAGTAGTAACGCGTCTTGAAGTCTGGTCACCCCACGCGACCTTCTTTGGGCAGGTTGCGCAGGGTTCCCCTGATGTGTGAATTTGCTTTTCCTTACGAGCAATAAAATCGATTCCGATGCAATTCCAGCTCGACCAGCCAGGCACTCAAAGAAAATGCGAAAAAAAGTCATTAAATAACAAAACAAAAAATAATCGCAGTACGTCAATAAAAGAAGAAACATAAAAACCCACCGTTTCTCATAAACTTTAATTCTGCATCTGATGGTTTGATCGATAGATTAAAATACAGCAGCCAGATTGTGTTTCAATCTAGATCGCAAGAAGCTGCATAAACGAAAACGGCCAGAGGTAGGCAAGATTCAGTTTGTTTCTTAGGCCCACTTCAGACAGGAGGCAATTTCCCCCGCCAATCTCGGGGTGGCTCACTGATCTTTATTCTAGTAGGCTGGGTCGCAGATCGAGGGTTGTTTTGCTGGTGTCGAGGTGCATTCTGGCAGCCATTGCTTGACACAATCGAATTCATGGGACCCTTTTGGGAAAACGGGAGAAAGTGCCGTTTCCAAGCTGTTGTCGGCAATGAAACTTTTTGGCTGCTTTTCGGGAAGCCTGTCAAATAGCTTGTGCACAAACATTAAAACTGACATCCCCCACAGTATTAATAAATAAATGTTTTGTGATCAAGAGTGACTCCGCTGGGCAAAAAATGTAGTGCAACTCAATGAGACGAGAGTAATCTAGAGTTACTGCGGACTCGGTGGCGGCTTTCAGTGAGTTGGGTTTAGCAGACGACAAGGTTGAAAGCTATGCTACGCGGAATGCACTCACTTCTGGAAAACCGCTGTCAATATGGAACTGTTTCGTCATTCATCAACTTTTGGGCTTCCCCGAGGACGGTCTCATTGACGGTAAGTTCCTTCGTTCACTCCACTACAAGAGCAAGTTTGCCAGCTCAGCCGTGGGTGCTTTGTCACGTTTAATGTTTTAGTGGGTGTTCGAACGCTTGACAAATACCAATTTAATCTCCCAAACCTACGATATAATGATCGCAGAACATAAAAAATACTCGTCTTCGAGCACCGCGTAGAGGCTTCAATATTCTTCCTTTTCTGTGTGCCTGCCATAGCCTTGCATGTATTGCCTGGTGTCAAGCAATCATCGCCGTTGGTGCCACCAACGGGCTTTCGATCCGCGATCTAGCCTACTGCAATAGAGATCGGTGGGGTGAGTGATGAGTTGTTTCTTTAGATCCTCGCGCAGCAACACGAGTTGCTGAGATGAGCTCTGGTGCGAAATGGGAGAGCAACTCCGACAACTCGGAGGCATTTAAATCGGCAGCAGCTAATCGGAGATGCGATATGTTCAGGTGACTCCCCTGTTGTGGTGATGATGGTAATGTGAACACAATGTTTAAGTTGGTTTTGTTTGCAATGCCTAGTTATCGCGACTACTCGGTTTCAAGGAGATCAGTTAGTATCATAAACCGCCATATAAAGATATGCAAACAGGCTATAAACGCGTTTTTTTTGTATAAAAAGCGCAACAGAATTTACAATTTTAACAATGATAATGAAAAATCGTAGCAATTTGGGTTTCAGCGGTTACTGCGTGTGAACGTGGGAAGTCCGAGTTGCTGGTGTTGCGACGTCAAGACGTTGGGAGAAACTGTCCTACGTAAAAAGGACTTTAGACAAAATTCTTCCCTAGAAAAAACAACAAAACAACAAAAACAGGACACTTAAGAATGCTCACGTGTAGGAATGCGAAAGCATTCCTACAGTGTGCAGGAATGTGAAAGCATTATAGACCCGCGCGGTCGCCCCACAGTCCATCGCACCAAGCACCCAACGAGCACAGGTGTAGTCCGAAGCGCATATTTTGCACACGGCGCTCCGGTGCTGACATCACGCTCCCCCACTGCGCAGGCGCGGAGCCCCTGCCGGCTTCACGGCTTCCGTGACGAAGCATTTGGGTTGCTGTGGTTTCCTCTGTGTTTTATTTCCGAGGCGCGTTCGCTTTGACCTTGAGCGTCGTGTGCTTGATGACGTATTTTTATGGCCACCTTTGGGGCACGACGCCGACGTCTTTTCCCGTAATGGGGCATATAA
>JAZHYW010047414.1:0-13000 GCA_037355805.1 Ixodes ricinus | reverse complement strand
CTTCTGGAGATACAAAAAAGATATATATATATAATACACACACAAACACACACACACACACACACACACACACACACACACACACACACACACACACACACACACACACACACACACACACATACATACATACATACATACATACATACATACATACATACATACATACATACATACATACATACATATATACATATATACATACATACATATATATACATATATACATATATACATATATACATATATACATATATACATATATACATATATATATATATATATTACTGAAGGAAACCTTGATGAAAACAAAAACGGACGATATTTTATTTGTCAGATCCCTCGCTAACACGTAGAGAATTTTTGCGTGATTACTGGTAATTAACCATTACGAGTCGGGTCCACCCATCATTTTGCTCTCGTACTCCACGCCTTCGGCCCCCGCCACCATGCCTTATATATATATATATATATATATATATATATATATATATATATATATATATATATATATATATACAGGTAAATTAATTTACCCGCGTCGCACCAAAAAGTTTGTGTCGTTTTGGTCCTGGGCCAGGGGCCTATTTAGGAAAATTATTAAAGTCCGAGATAATTAAATTGTTAATTATTTTTGCGTAATTAACTTTTTTAATATTGTGTTTAAGGGCATGGTTTCAATTAGAAAATTGCTCAGCGTCATCAAAAAACACTAAATCAACAAATTGCAGAACGATAGAAGGCACGCGAAGCATTTTACGGCTTTCTGAAAAACCGTACAAATTCGACGGGTTTTTAAGTTTCGGTTTGTTATCGGAGCGCATCTCGGCCCCGGCAGCACCGCGCCCCGTGGAGAGATAGTGCAACCAGCCTCTGCTGCGTCGCGCGATGACAGCGCAGCAGAGGTTGGTTGCACTATCTCTCCACGGGGCGCGGTGCTGCCGGGGCTGAGATGCGCTCCGATAACAAACCGAAACTTAAAAACCCGTCGAATTTGTACGGTTTTTCAGAAAGCCGTAAAATGCTTCGCGTGCCTTCTATCGTTCTGCAATTTGTTGATTTAGTGTTTTTCGATGACGCTGAGCAATTTTCTAATTGAAACTATGCCCTTAAACACAATATTTAAAAAGTTAATTACGCAAAATTAATTAACAATTTAATTATCCTGGACTTTAATAATTTTCCTAAATAGGCCCCTGGCCCAGGACCAAAACGACACAAGTCTTTTTTTTGGTGCGACGCGTAGTTTTCGCAATATCGAATTTGTCCACCTTTCGTGAAACACCCCATATATATATATATATATATATATATATATATATATATATATATATATATATATATATATATATATATATATATATATATATATATATATATATAATCTTTTCGGTGCCATTGTAGGTAATTACGAATAGCATTCTTATCGTCTTTATGCGCGTCTCTGAAATCTTTTTGCCTAAAAGAGACAGGTTTTATCCTAGAGGCGCGCACACTCTCAGAAGAATGGGGCCGAACACCGACCAGCTGAAGCGTGCCTGAAGAAGCGATTGCGTTACTTGAAGCCGCGCGAACAGGGCAAACATCAATTTAAGGACCCGCGCGCTCGAGCGACTTTATCGGCCCCTTCGGCGCAACAACAATGGATAACTCATCCTTCTCCCTCCCTCTCTCCCTATGTTCCCAAGGGACGCGAGCCTCAATACCATAAATAAAATAATGTATACCCCGATGTGGATATGAAGCAGGCAGGTATAATAATTAAACGGGCTGCGGGGAACAATAACTTTGAACGGATGCGGCACTTTCTTTACGAAGGAATGCTTTTGTGCGCGTTTAGTATCGTGAACAAAAACCAAAAAAGAAAGAAAGACGAGACATTTTTTTCGGAGTTTGTCGATAACCGCACGGGAAGTGAAACGGGCGAGCAGGCAGACGCTGATAACGTGCACACTTTTTGTGGACATTTTGAACGAGCGCGCTCTTGAGCACTGTTCTAAATTACACCTTGTCCCCCCCCCCCCCCCCCCCCCCACAAAAAAAACAAAACAATAAGAGTGTTTTTACTGCAAAAATAAGTTACGCATCGTCGAATGATCAGCCTCCGCCCAACTGTAGCGCTATCTGTCCAAATGTCCAAATGCAGCGCTAACTGTCCAAATGTACCAATGTTGTGCAAGATGTCCAAATGATAAAATGTAGCGCTAGCTGGCCAAATGTCCAAATGTAGCATCAGCAGTCCAAGTGTCCAAACGTAGCGCTGCTATCCAAATGTCCAAATGTAGCAGCTAGCTGCCCTACTGTCCAAATGCAGTTGTCTAGCTCAAATGACAATGTAGCGCTAGCTGAACACAAAAATGTTCTAAAGTGTAGCGTTAGCTATTCAAGTGTCCAAATGTAGCGCCAAGTTATCCAAATTTCCAAATGTTGCGCTAGCTGCCCAAATTTACAAATGTAGCGCTAGTTGATGACGCATTCATCTTCACGTATATTTGAGAGCTTCGTCCGTCACCGCTTTCCCATTTTAAAATTTACGGATATCGCTTATACCTGTTGAATAAAAAAAACTTACTTGGGTTCTCATTTTTTTGTTGCTTTTTTGCATCTGGTTTGGACAGGTAGCGCTACCGTCTGGGAGGAAACTAAGCACTGAGCGATCTGCAACGCAGTAGGGTTCATTTTGCCAGGAAAAGAAACACTGCAGATGGTTTTTGCTGACACCCTGTACACACAGTCTTCGAGTATTCAGGAGAGGCTTTTCCTGTTGTTTGTTCGGGTCACGGGGAAAGTACGCCGGTATCGTAAGAGCTACCGAGAAGTTCCGAACGTCACGTGACGTCACAGCGTCGGGTAGCCTCTGCGGTATCACGTTACGGCGTGGTGTCATGTGACGTCACACGTCTTGCCTCAAGGCCGTCCGCTCAATATTGCGTGGCGTTAAGTCCGCAAAAATGTAAACACAGCAGTGCAACAGAGCGCGGCCAGAAACCAGATCTCGTGTGAGAGAGGAAGCGCCATGCGCATGCGCGGAGCCGACCGCAGCGCCGCCGCAGTGGGGTAACGTGAGAAAGCATCTCGCTCATATTGTCATGAACGGAGGTGACACGAAGACGAGCAGTAAACTAAAAAATAAAGGTTTAATGGGCGAACTTGTGCCAACCAAAAATAAGTAACGAAGAGCGTCGAGGAAGCAGAAAAGCAGGCGGCGATTCGGCGGCGACACAGAGCGCGAGGACTGCGACAGGTCGCGGGTAGTTGCTATCTACAACGCGTCACTATCTCGAAGTTCGGCAAAGAAGGCTCGAGGTCGCGCGCTCGGGGCGAGGATGACCTGGCACTTTCGAGAACAACAAAGCAGGTGAAGCTACGTCTGCGAGAATGAAGCAAGCTTCTAGAAGTCGGTGACCGAGCGTCGCTTTCTCGGCAATGCGGGCGGCAATATCTAGGCTGTTTTCGTGTGACGGTTTGCCATGTCGAAATATAACGTAGTCGGGTCGGGCGACAAAGATTAAAGCAAATAGTTAAGCATATACCCGCGATCGGTTTCTCAACGTATCCTTTTAGCAATTTACTACAAAGACGCAAGCAGGCGGTGAAAGTTTACTGTCAAGAAATCAAAGAACGAACTCATCTCGTCCAAACAGAAGAACAACAACACAAATTTATGCCATTACTTCGCAGACGATGCGCGCGTAGTGAGAAGTGCTGCCGACTGGTGGCGCAAATGCTGAGACACGAGAGGCAGAGCCGTATATTGGGGGAGTCTGGCCAGTGGGTGTGGCGACGAAGGCCTCGGAAAGGAGAAAAATAAACGAAAGGGAGGAGAGCGCCGAAGGAGCGAGAGGGAGAAGAAAGGAGCAAGAGGAGACGACCGCCATTTTGACGCCACTCTGTCGGCGCAGAGCACTGTTGAGGCTACGCGTCGTCTGCTACGAGCCTATATTTCTTTTCGCCGGAATTAAGGTTGGCGTTCAAACGTGGAGAGACTTAATTCGTTAACTTTTAATCCACCGAGGAATAACGCTATATCATTTTCTTGGCAGAGCCTGCCAAATAAAAGGAGCCGCAACTCTTGGTTTGCTCAGTTGGTAGCAAGGAGGATAGAAGGGTAGGAGAGGGCATGACGCCATCCGCGTAGCCTCCACAATCCATGCTAACTGATGCCTCGCCTTTCTCATTTTCTCCTTACTCTCCTCACATCATGTGACCGTAGCTAGCCTTCGTCTCGCTGTGGTGTACTAGAGATACACCGCAGTCTGGCGCTCCGATCTGATAAAACCTACCGGACGGAGCGCGCGCAAGCCTGCCAAAGAAGCCTTCTACAATCAACCGCCCATCTCACACGTGACATGTCACATGCACCAATCGCCAGAGAGATCTACGGTCACGTTGGGCACAACATCGTTTAAACTTTTTATGACTAGGCTTCACCAATATTGCAACGTGCCCTCTCCTGAGTACTTCTCACCTCCTTGGTTGGTAGAGGCGCTCCACTGGAAATGGAGAGGTCCCTGGTTCGATGCCAAGACAAGGCGGATTTTTTCGGTCGCGCACCGAGTCACTTAGCTGTGTTGGAGATTTGTGTTTGTCCTTTGTCTCCCTTGTAGTAATCCCTCTCCAGCAATTATTTTCGTCATTCTTGTCCGGTTCGCTCCGACCTTTGCATTTAATTACATAAAAAAAAAAAAAAACGCAGATTTGGATGTTTATCCCGTGCATTCCGCCTTGCGAATGAATGAAAATGGCGGCCCTCCCCGCTCGGTGGGGAGCAGCCGGGAGTTCACGCGCATCCGCTCACGCCTCTCGCTCTGCGCCGCGGGCTGATTGGCTCACTCAGGAAGGGGGGGGGGGGCGTTACGGCGGCGAGATTATAGACTGGCCAAACTCTCCCCATATACGGCTCTGACGAGAGGTGGCGCCGAATGCGTATCGCATTCGGTACCTCCGCTACATAAACTATACGTTTTCACGATTATTTTTATATTCATATCAAATGAAATCAAATAAAACATCACGTTTTAAAAATCATACACTAAAAATAAGCGCGCCGTGCTCAAGGAAGCATAACAAAAGCTTTTGCGGGACCGTCTGCTATCCATAACCCGAATCGGCCGGCGCTCCCTCGATGCGGCGTACGCCATCTGTCGGCAGCACTTCTCACTAAGCGTGCATCGTCTGCGAAGTGGCGGCGTACATTGCCCAGAACCGGTTTCTGTCTTCTTTTATTTTAATGTGGTTTAATGCGTTAACACTAGAACGCTTGTTTTGACGAAAACCCGGCGGTGTCTTTCGTTTGTAAGCGCCGGGGAGAGAGGAGAAGGAGGGGGAGAGGGTGAAGCGTGCGACGCTCCCATTGGTCGGAAGAGCTGACATCAGCACGTGTCAACCTCTCCTCTGTCCCCGGGCGCTGACAAACTGACAGACACCACCGGGTTTTCGTCAAAACGAGCCCTGTCGTTTTGGTCTAAATCATGCGCACAGCTCGCGCGGAGCTAGAGAGTTCTGGCTCAGTTGCCGCTCTGCTGTCGCTGGTTGTTCTTCGCTCTGCGCTCCTCTAGTAGCGGTGCGTCGGCTATGATGGGTGTGTGTGTAGTAAAACGATGGATGCGGTTCCCTCCACAAGTGATATGAACGCGGCTCCTTCCACGAGTGGTGTGGATGTGGTTCTTTCCACGAGCGTTATTGGCGACGAGATGTTTTGGTGGCGCCACCTCGCGGGCGCCCTCCTGTGACGAAGCTGGTAGGATGCGAGCAGACGACGCGCTATGTCAAAGCACGAAGTGGCTATGTTAGTTCGCATCTATGCCGATTAAAAACGGTTTATTTATATAAACAAAACGCGTATAACGTTTTTGTGAGTGATCTTTCTAATGAATAACAGCGCCTCAAAGTTGCTTTTTATATTAATAAAACACTTTAAAATGTTCAAAAACAAGCCTGGAGCTTCACATTACAGCTTGCGCGGCGTGCGTCAGGGCTATTCACAGCCTCTCTGATTCTTGTTTTTTCGGATCTGTGGAGGCTGCTGTAGAAAAAGGTTTTGCATTCACCAGAGTAAATGACGTGCTGTCTTCTTAGCTGTGCACGCGCGCACAGTTGTGTTGCAAAGCGCCGCACACTTGTTTTAGCTACATTGAGCTTGCCGATACCGACGCTTCAATCCAGAGTGTGACTCGACAGTTGCTGCCGAGCAAATGCTCGTCAGCAACTGACGCTTAGCTCCTCCCGAATCAAATATCGTGGCAAAGAAGTTTGTCACATCGCGACTTCTGCTCGAAAGAAAAGCATACATTTTCATAAATTCTTAAATTGTAGGGCATATGCCCAGCAAATTCAGGCGATTGATTAATTTGTTCTAGTCCTATTTTTACTAAGAATAGTTTACAAATTTAAAATTCGCTCGCTGAGAAGTGCATCACGCATTATGCGCATCTGGGTCCACAAAAATTAAACATACAAACGTTAGTAATTCATAGCAGGTGTATGCCTCATTTTTTGGGACGCTGAAGTGTCACCGACTTACTTAGATTTAAGACTTCGATCGCGAGAGGTTCTCGCACGTTTCGCATCGACCGGGTGAATAAGCAGGGATTTAGTTGAAACGACTCCGGAAGCCAGCCACCGCTTCTTCCTGCCAGTTATTTTGAGAAAATGTTTGTTTACTGGTTTACATAACTCAAAAAAGGAATCAACTTGAAACTAATAAGAGACCAGACACTCACAGAACACGTTGGAACCAACAGGATACACGGATGTCGCTTTCGCTGAAGTGTTTACTGCACACGCGAGAGGTTCTCGAATTTCGCTTTCCTATTTTCAATTTGATGAGACATTCCTTTCTTAGTTTTATTTTGTCCGAATGGTAATAAAAATACATCTTATTCGCCGTGGTAGATGTTGTAGTGGGATAAAGCGCTAGATATTCTATTTTCATCATCCAGCTTTTTGTACTGGGGTAGAGAACAGCACACCACCATCCGAGCGCGTCGACACCTCAGCGCCAAAAGTGCTTGTTGGCACGATTACGCGTGCCCATGCGGTTTCAAACTTTGGTAAAATTTCCTGCTGCAAATATCACTTCACCAAATAAACACAACGCGTGAAACAGGCTTTGCCGCGTGTTACCCCAACAGCGCATGAAGCGAGCTGTCGAGCCGACGGATCCAAGATCTCCGCGGTCTGTCCCAGTCTGTCCTACCCGTGACGTCACAAACGATGATGATGATAGCTAGAGAAGCGCCCCCTGTAGTTCGCACACGCCGCCACCGTATCCAAGGACGTCGACGTACTCTGACAGGCAGAGTACAAAAAAAAAAAGGGGTGAAACAAATTACAGGAAGATCCTTTGTTGGATTTTTGAGAATCCGTTAGCTTGACCCTTGGGAAACACCACATTTGGGAAACTCTAACACTCACCCCGCAACAACCCCCCCCCCCACAAAAAAAAAGAAAAAAAAAGCAGAACAAAAATAGAGGCAAAGAGGAAGCTAAAAGAGAAAAGTGAAGGGCTCAGCGTTAGCGTTTTCTAAGGGGGGACGTATATGGACCTTTCCTAAAGTCATGCTAGCGCATTCCCCCCCCCCTCAAAAAAAAAAAAATCCACCAATGGATATTTTTGTAATCATTTTTTGTTACCTTCGAACAAGGTAAGTTTTAACTTGATTCCTTTAATTGTAAACTTCCAGCATTTAATTGCACCTCTGTAGTAAATTGCAGCGCGATACGTTGTGAAACCGATATTTCCCGGCCGTCTAAAGTGCTTTAATAGCGTTTGTTTGCACGCTGTACAATGAGGTATAGCCGGGAAAAAGTGGAGCTAGTGGCACGAACCCCTTGCATTGTAGCCCCTTCCAATCGGCAAATAACCTGGTTCCGTATTTTGTCCCAACCCAGCTACGTCAGAATTCAACATGGCGTCCGTCACAAAACAACAACAACAAAAACAACGAAAACAGTCTATATCGCTGCTGCGGTTCATTTGCAAAACACACCCAAGAAGCCGCCGTTTATTTTTCTCATTTTAGTTTGCTCTTATCTTCGAGAAGAGGCTGAGTCGGCATTTATCAAGGCGCACCTAACACGGTTTAAAATATTCCCGCCTCGTTATCTTTAACTTCGAGTCGGCACGCTTGAAAAGATCGGAGCGTCTCTGGCTCACGCGGAAACGGCTTGCTGCAGCACGCTCTTCCGCGCTCCCGTCAGCGGTGCCCGGGATCGCTGAGCGTTGTTATACTCCCGTTGTCACCTTACAACGAACCGCAGTGGAGGCTACGAGCACCTCCCAGCCAACCCAGCGCTCTGAAACAAATCACGTGACCTTTGGTAGGGGAGCCGCGCATCGCAGCTCTCCTACCGAAGGTCACGTGATCTGTTTCAGAGCGCTGGTTGGCTGGGAGTTTCTCGTAGCGTCTGCTGAGCTCCATCGCAAAGGGAAACGGAGTGCAGAAGGAACATGCTAATTGCGGAATAATAATAAAAAAAAATTCCCACGTGTCCGGATTTTTTTTTTAAAAAAGAAGAAAGAAACGAGACGGGGATGTGACGGCAGCGGAAGTCTTTCTAGCGTTACGTCGCGATGAAAAATAACGCAAGTTTGACGAAGGAACAATGGCAGTAAGCGGGAGAGATATTTTTTTAAATCATTATTTTGTTCTCTAGGTACACTTTATGTAGGCAGCTACGTCTTCACTGACTAGGCAGCGAGCAGCAGGAAGCTCCCCAATCGTTGCGGAGGATTCTTTCAAGCTCGGAAAAGTTTTAATAAGGTGATGGTGAGAAACGAACGCTTCTCTTTGTTTTTAACCGTGTTCGTCGTCTGCGAGCGTTTTGTCCGCGTTCGTCGTCTGCTAGTCGGCGAAGCGCGCTCGGCGCTCATTTCTGCCGTCTGCCAAGTCGGCGATTTTGTGCCAGTGTGCCGTCTGCTTGTCTCTAACGAACTTTAGCAATGATAGCCTTTTGAGAAACACGGGAGAGCGGGGGAGGGGAGAGGGGAGCATGCACAAATTTGTTTTAATTTAATTTAATTTTGCCGCCAAGCAAAACATCTAAGTAGCCGGCACTGAACCGAAGAACTCGAAAACTAGACCTCCTACACGCCAACTGAGCTCTCTGACGTCAGGTCGCTGGGGTGGCGCTGCTGTCGCAACTGCGGATGCGCGGAGCCACAATAAAGTTGTCTCTTAGCAATGTCGTGAGTGGCAAATCGCCCAACTATGGTGGCTGGAACGCGTCTCCAATTGGTGTGGTGTGTGTGTGCGGCGTGCCTCATCTCTGGTGTCTGGATTTCCACCTGATGACGTCACGCTTGTGTCGTGCGGTTGCCTGGCGCGATCCTGGCAATGGCTTAGCAGCGAAGGTGAATGCGGCCCAGGCGCCTGTTGTGCCGTAGGTCGCTTTCCGGCACTACGGTATACGAAAGCTCCAACATCCGGAAGTTGGGACGCTGCAACGACACCGACACTTGCGTTGGCTCGCGCTTTCTCTGCTGGAACTTCTACGACCCACCGCCAGTATTGCAAGCAGTGACAGAATGCCGCGCAGGTTCCTGTAAACTGGTTCCGTTGCGACGTCAGGACAACCTTCGATGCGTGGGCGATGTTTAGGGCGCTAAAACACACCGGTGTATAGGGCGCTAAAACACACCGGTGTATCAGGGCGCTAAAACACACCGCCATCAAACCACCTCAGCTCAGCGAGGCGACTGTCGCGGTTGTTATGTGAAAATAGATGCGCGCTGCCAGTTGGAAAGACGCGTCGTCCAGTCCTCGTAATTTATGCAATTCTCGTCTAACACCGTAACTTCACCAGCACGCTCCATTTCCACGAGTTTAACAAACCCGTATACAGTACAATGAACCTGCGAAGCGTTTCATCGAGAGATATATCGTAAGCGAGAGGTTCCATGAAGTCGACTTCTCGTTCGATCGATGGAAAGAACAAACAGTTCTGCTGCAGTCGTGAAGTTCGTCGTCCCACTTTTAAGCGTCGTGTGTGCCTGTATGGGTGTGCATGAGTGCGTGTGCCTGTACGCGTGCGTGTGTCTGTGTATACACGCTCCTGTCTGCTTTTGCGTATTTATACGTGTGTGCATCCGTGGACGTGCGTGCGTGTGCGTGCGTGCATGCCTGTCCGTGCGTGGTGCGCGTGTATGCGTATGTGAGTATCTGTGGGCGTGTGCCTGCGTGTGCATACGTGAGTCTGTGTGTGCGCATGCCTGTGCGTGCCTGCGTGTGTATGCGTATGTGAGTATCGGTGGGCGTGTGGATCTGTTTGAATGCGCTTTTGTGTGCGCGTGTGCGTGTATGTGCATGTTTGTATGTTATGTATGCGTGCATACGTGCTTGTTTCTGTGCGCGGATTTCAGACTGCGCGTAATTTATATACTATATATAATATATATATATATATATATATATATATATATATATACAAATGCGGTTCGGCGGGGGAACTCATTTTTCACGTCTTTCCTCGCTTTTATCGAAAAACTCTACGCACTACTTTTTGGACGCGAATCAAAACGATCACGCGACCAGACGGATGGCGCTTCACAACCAAAGCCTAAAAATGTATGCATCACCCGCGGACATATCAGCTAGGCCCCTTTTCATCCCCGCAAAAGCTTTTCAAATTCACAAACTCACGCCGTCGACACCCCCCCCCCCCCTCCCCTCCCATCCGGCCAAGAACACATCATCGTACACACGCACAAAAAGTGTTGTGACAGCAAGCTTCATCTTAATCAAAAAGATGTCGCATTCAAAATAACCAACTTGTCAACTTCCCCGCCACACAAAAGCAGAACGGGGACATCCTCTTCTCTTGGTTCCATCCTGACCCGTTTCGTTCCCTAAAAAACAACACGCACACAACACGCACGCACATACACACCCGCGCGTGCACACACAAACAACACCGTAGACGTAAGCAGGGACAGAAATAAAAACTCCCAAAAACCCAAGAACAAATCGCCAACAAAATATATTTCGCTTCTTGCGAGGGACCCTTGTAAAAATGTTGCAAGGGCCGCCCAAGCCTTAAACTATAAACAAAGTATTTTTCGAACATCCCAGAAAAGAAAAAAAAACAAACAGTCATACGAAAAGAAAAAAAGAGCCAATAAGACGTCTGACGACAAAGTTCCCTCGGATCGCCACTTCTTTACTTATTCATCCCCGGTCCCCATTTATTAATCAGGGGCTGACGCCCTTATCCACCCTCGTCTCCCCATTTCTTTCCCCTTTTCTTCCCTAGTCAAGCGGAATCTCGCGCCTGTCGAAACCGAGTCAGGGATCGGCCGGGACTCTGCTAGAACGAGTTATATAGAGCCATTGATCACCAAGGACTTGAAGAAAAAAAAAGAAAAAAAGAAGTCGCCAGAATATAAAAGAAAAAACGAAAACGCCTGACAGGGTTAAATAGTTGTTTTTGATCCCGAGTCCCGACTCGAGTTTGATTTGCTTTCCCACGCAACAATGCTGGAACGCCGCAAAACAATCTTACCGAGTTGGCACCAACAAAAAACGAACAACTTCGTTGCAGCTCCTTTTGATATATTCATCACGTGAGTCAGCCCGGATAATAATAATAAAAAAAATTGTCAGCGACTTCTATTCACAAAGTCTTAAAAAGCATGGAACGCAGTATTTAAAAGGAGGGATTGTTTAAATATGCTTGCGAGACATTATTGATTAATTTTCTCGCTAAATTTAATGGGGAAAATGACATCACGTGATCTAGTGTCACGCGAATTATTCGCCGCTAAACTTATCGGGGAAATCTACATAACGCGACCTCATTTCACACAATCTGACGCCACGTAAAATTCAACCGCTAGATTTAGCGGAGAAATTGACGTCACGCCACCTGATGCCGCGCGACGTGGTCAAGTGACGTGACGTCACAAGCACTGGTTTTCCACACCCCAACACCCTCCACGAAGAGACTTGACTATTACACCCCTCCCCTCCTCCCCTCCCCGAAAAGACTGACTATTACCCTCCTCCCCTCTTCTCGCCCTTAACTTACTTTGACAGTCCCGTCAGCAAAAAGACAGAGGTGGGGCCCCTCGCTCTCCCTTCCCGATGCAGAGCTGACTTATTAGCCCCCGTCCCTCGCCGTCCGCGACATAGACTGCACTCACTCTACCCCCTCCCCTCTCTCCGAACAGACTGACCGTTACTCTCTCCGCTCTCCTCCCCGAAAAGACGTGACTATCGCGGTTCGCCTCCTCACTCCGCGCACAGCACTGACCATTACCCCTCCCCGAAAAGACTCACTCTCCTTACGCGCGCCATACGCGCGGTAGCGACGACGTTCCCCCGAGGAGTGAAAGGACTGACTAGTTACGGGCGCGCCGTCGCCCTCCCGAAAAGGCTGACCATTGCGCCCGGCTCTTCCCCGCAAAGCGACTCTGCAGCCCTCCGTCCGTCCTGCTCAAAAGACGATCTTCCGCCTCCCGCGTCCACCGCAGCCCAAATCCGGCCGGCCAAAAGGAGATCAGTCAAGAAGGGAATAAATTAATTGTGATGCGGGATGCTCCGCATCACCCGAGGTCCCCTGGGAGGGGGGTCGCTCTTTTCTTCTTCCTTTTACTCCAGGGAGGAATGTCTTCATACTTTCTAATAATTAGTCGACCACCCTCGGGCATCTCGGTAGTAAATTATAGAGGAACAAGCTGAGAAGCCAATTTAAGTAGTCACTTGGAAGGACCAACGAAACATCGTGAGAAAAGAGCCACAATCTCAAATCGGGGCTAGCGAGAGAATATAGCTTTGTGAACCTTATGAAAACTCGAAGCGTACCAGGCGGTGATGCGCGCGGCAAAACTCTTTCGGTACCGGTTAACCACTAAAAGTTAGGATTTTCATAGGCACCTTTCGATGCTGCATCACGTAGCGACGGAACGCACTGCTTGCAGGTCTGTCAGATACGTACCTCGCCACTCGAATCCTGCCTCCGTGGGCTCAGTTTTAAGAAAACATTTCAGTACTGGTTCAGC
>JAZHYW010047411.1:0-63926 GCA_037355805.1 Ixodes ricinus | reverse complement strand
CGTCATATTCTTACCTCGACAGCCGTCGTGGACGGCCATTTGAAAAATGGTATCTTCATTTTGAAGCTGTTCTTTTATTTTGAAAGTAACTTTCTGCCTAAGCAAAACAGCTGCTCCAAGAAACGATAATGGGCGATCGAAAAGGGAATGAGAGATAAGAGCACGGGAAAGACTTCCCGAATTCTTTGTCGTAACGCCTCGACTCCGACGCATCCGGCAAGGCAGGGCGACTCAGCTCATGACGATGTAGTTGGCCTTGCAGTGTACGACGAAGTCCCTGACGGCGTCCCCATCGCCACCCTCGAGGGCCCCCGTGACCTCGTCGCTTCTCGGCCAATGGCAGGAAGAGCTGGACAAACTCGAGGGTGCACGGGGGCGCGATGACGTCCAGCACCTCGGTGACAAAGTAGCGGATGAGGGACACGTCCGGTCCTGCGCTCCCAGCAGGCGCGCACGTAGCCCACCACGGCGACCACGCAGCCCCGGCTGAGTAGTCACCATGCGGTCGAGCAGCATCTTCCGCCGCTCCAGCTGCACCAGCACATCCAGCTCCTCTTGGGGTGGCCACTGAAGAGGCGACCAGCAGGTCTAGCACCTTCAGGTGCAGGGTGCATGTGGCACACCACCACCCTCATCCAGCAGGGCCAGGTGCAGGGGCGTGCAGCTCCGTCGACAGCTGGGTGAGGCCCAGTCAGGCGGTCACACGCAGAACGCGCCGCGCTCCGCAGACGGAAAGAGTCACAACTCTACCGGCCCGCGGACGGAAAAGAGCACTGTGACTACGTCCCACGGGTTCCGAGGATTTGTAGATATGGGCTGGCTATGCGTGCGAAGTCTCCGGTCTCTCGCTGGAGAGCAAGTGTAGAGTATGCACATGGCATTGTGTGGCTCCGACCATCTGCTCCCGTCGTGGCACGACCAAACCCCCAAACAATTAGTAGTCTGTGGCAGTGTTATTTTGGACGGCTAAACTCGCGCTTTGGGTAGCCGGCGAGGCTCCCTTACATCAAGTAGAGCTGCGTGTCGTCGAGAAGGAGAAAAACATTTTGCACGCCTCAGCAAGTGGCTCTGTCCGAATTAGTGCGCCCTGCCCGATTCCGTACGTGGGGGGATCGCGACTGGCCGTGGTTACGCAATCGCCGACTCTGGTGGCCGGAAGGCGTTTTCTGAACGAGCGCGTCGACCAGGTCCTTGTTTGTGGTCCAAGAATCTCTGCCGGGACTTAAGACGGCAGAACATGCCCCGCGTCGTCGTCCACTCCGGTCGGTGACGCGTTTCCTGGGACGCCCCCGGCTGCGCACCTTGGAAGTAGGAAGGCTCGGACACGGTGTGCTCAACCCAGTGCACGACACCCAGGGCCACGACGGGGAAGCGCATGGCCCGGGAAATCAGGGCGCCCAGCTCGGGCACCAGGTCGGAGGCCCCCCGGGCGCCCTGGCAGGTGGCGTGCACCTTTCTCCACGGCCTGCTGGGTGGGGCGCAGCCCTCGTCCCGGCTGAGGGCCTGGCGCACTCCCCTTGCGACGCTGGCCTCGTACAGGTCGCTCTCCCCGCGTAGGCCAGCAGGAACACGTACTTGGGCCGGTGCTCGGGGTCCAGCCGGGAAGCCCGGCCGGAACAGGGCTGTCCGGCAGCAGCAGGTCCAGGAAGTGGGGCTCCCGCAGCAGGCTCCACGGGGGCGGGCCTGGCGCCTGTGGCACATCTTGGACAGCACCGTCACGTCCGCCGGGTTCAGGGCTGTCTCCGCGACAGCATGGGCCGACAGGGCCTGGCAGGCCCTGGGGTACGCCGATGCCCCGTTGAGCGCCATCGTGATGGGCGTTTCGGGTCGTGGCCCGACCCGCTGGGCGTGCCGGCTGATCTCCTGCACAGGACGGGGTGTCCCCTTTCTTTCCCAAAGAGTCGGGTACAGGCACTCCCTTCCTGCCAGATCTGGTGTCTGAAACGGTCCGTCCCCTCGCTCGATGTCTAAGCATTCTTCACGGTTTTAACGCTCAAGCATTTTAAACTTGTATTGGAACATTGGTGACATTGAAAGCTGCCTCCTCATAATATTTCACTTCACGGGACAAACTACCTCCGTCGTTGCGTGTATTGTACGATGTACGCAGGTGCATGTTCAGAAGGGTCAATCAAATTATTGAGAAGCAACTGGTAGATTTGGTAACTTCTGAAGTAAAGTAGACGACGCAGGTAGAGTAGTGTTGCTGCTGGAGTACACTACTTCAGACACAGAGTACTTTCAATGCAACAGTCGGCTGCTTTTTTTTTTTTTTTCACATCTAGGGTGGCATAAAACCTTCAGGCTCGCATCTATAATCTGCACATGTAACATTATTGCGTGCAGGTAGTGATCTCTTGTAATTTTCTATGCGAACGAGGAGGCTTAGTGCTGTGATTGTAAGGCGACAATTTGGAGCCTTAGCGAGCATACGAAGCACTCGGTCGAAAGCAGACGGTCGTCGGTGTTGCGCTGCTAACTCGGTCGGCTGTCCAGGTTTGTTGGTCTCATTTTTCCCAGAAACAAGCCTCGAAATTTCACAGAGTGAAATCCACCACTGAAATACAACTTTGATGAAAGGTTGAGATCACTTTATGCAACCACCGATTTTTAAGTTCGAATTTAGAGTAAGCCTGGGAGATTTATGCCACCCTACAGAATCATTGTTGGTTCTTATTCTGTTCCCTGCCAACCAACGGAAATCAAGGTGATAACAATTGCCATCGCTACACAGCAAAACAGCCTTCAGTTTAATGTAGTAGCAAAGGCTCTACCATCATCAGCTCTACAGTGACACCAGAGTAAATTAAAGCAATTTGAGACATACCCGAAAAAACGAGGCACTCCCCAACATTGCTGCGGCTAAGGGGCCGTGTAGCAAAAAAAAGGACCACGTTAGCTAGACCCGACCCACTTGGAGGACAGGGCTGAGACTTTGGGCCGGAGCCATGCGGGAGGCAGTCCTAATTCTCCTCTGTCCCGCGTGTCCCCCAAAGCTGGGCCTAGTTACTTGTACTTGCTTTCCATTTTCCCTAGATATTTCCCACCAGTAACTCCAATCTCTTTGTTTTAGAGCTGCAGCTCTTAGGCGCCCGTTTTCCGGCGTGAGCGGCGCTCGCCGTCGGCGGCCGCTGTCGATGCTGCCCGGGGAGTCATGGCGGTGCACTGCGTGGGAAGCCATCCCAGGTACGGCACCGTGCGGAAAGGAGTGAGGAGGGGGAGGAAGAGGGGAGGGAAGGGGGAGAGGAGGAAGGGGGAGGGGGAGGAGGGATGGGAGGAGGAGTATTTGGTAGGATTCAGGAGTTGAGGAGGAGGGAGTGGAGGAAGCTGCCCTCCTCTAGCAATTTCCTCCTCTCTCTCAAGAGCCATTTAACTGGCGTTGGTTATATTGTAAACGGCTTTAATTTTTCTCCTCCCACATCTACCTCTGCCTCTTAACTCCCTTTTCCACTGAATGCATCTTCTCAATCTTACTGATGCGCTTTTTAGTCACAATGTTGGCTGCACCAACACCGTAGGCTTGACTGTGCCGTTGATTGCACCTCGATTTGGTCTAATTTCAGTTGACTTCATGGCAACAACTTGGCACGTTCCAAGGTGCTTGACTGCTTAAGAACATTCTAGGACTGTCCAGGTTGTAATATCTGCATGGTCTTCCTGCTACCACTGAAGAGGACTGTACTGTTTTAGAGCTGCAGCTTCCAGGGCGCCCGTTTCCGGCTTGGAGCGGCGTCGCCGTCAGTCGCCGTCGCCAGGCCGGCGTGATTCCCCCAGGGTCACGTGACCCCCCAGGTCGCGCGACCCAGACCCCACGAGGTCACGTGACCCCCAGGTCACGTGACCTCCCCCCCCTCGAGGTCACGTGACCCCCAGGTCACGTGTCCCTCAGGCCGCCGTGGACCCCCGAGGGCCACGTGATGATGCCATGACGGATGCGGATGCCGATGACGTCCCCCAGTGACGCGTGACTCTCCAGGCCACTGTGTGATTCCTCTGAGGTCACGTGACCCCCTGCAGTCACGTGATGACGATGACGATGCGGATGCCGATGACGTCATCGGTGACGTCACTGATGATGCTGGCCGGCATCCGCATCGTCATCGCTGTATCATCCTGATGACGCCATCAGTGATCACTGATGACGTCATCGACATCCGCAACGGCATCGTCCATCATCATTGATGACGCCAATCGGTGACGTCGTGACCCCCCCTGAGGCCACACGACCACCTCCCCCCCTCCCCCGAGGTCACTTCGGCCCCCCTCGCACCTCCACTCCCTCCTTCCCAGCGCTGCGCTCTAATTCGGCGTTACAGGGAGTTGTAAACGGCTTTCACTTTTTTCAGACAGAAAAAGAAGCGGACTTGCTCTTCAAATATTATTTAGTCTGCAGCTGTAATGGCTACAGGTGGCGCGCCCGATCCCAAGGTCGCCACGAGTGGCCCGCACTGAGCCCCGACCACGGAGCCAGGCGGACGTTGGAGCCCCCGGGGCTCCTGGGGCCAGGCACGGATCTTCAGCGCGTGTACAGGCAGGCGTGCTCCCGGCAGACCATGCGTGCGGGAGCCCCCCAGGTGGCGTCCAGCTCCCCCACCGCCAGGAAGTTGTCTGTGGCCGTGCGCAGGATGCGCGGGAACACCCGAGCTGTTGGGAGGCCGTCGAGATACAATCCGCCTGGAAGCCTGCATCTGAGATCAGCTCTGAGGGTGGGGTTGAGCATCAGGCAGTCCGGGGTACTCCTCGGCCAGCTTGTACACCAGCGAGCGCCACGTCGGGTGCTCGATCACTCGTCAGCCAGCCAGGTGTCTCGCCCTCGTCCGTGAAGATGGAGTCCGCTTCTTTGGGATCAAAGTGCTCAGGATCATCTGCTTGCAGGGTCCCCCACTAGGCTCCTGCACCTGCGCGTCCACCTTTTTCTCACAACGCCGCCCTTGCTCCGGCTCTCGCACTCCAAGAAAGCGCCGTTTGGAAAGCCTCAGTAAGCTCGCCCGAGATTTCGAATGCTCTTTCGCAACAGAGGACACTGGCGGTCCGTTTAAATCCCCACTGTCCATCCTGAGAAAATTACTGTTCAGGCATACAAATTGCAGCTATCCGATTTAAAAAGCAAAAATGCACCGTTTAAGTATCTCTGCCTCTGGCGCATCAAAATCAAATATTTTCGGGCGCCTTATTGTGCTTTTTTACGCTTCGTAGATGCTGAGTTGGTAGTATAAATTTCCTTACTTGGACAAAAAAATTTTGAGAAAAAGACGAACAAAAGCTAAAAGAAAGCACTCTTGATAGGACAAATGTAGCTGCATTTTTCTTTTGTTTGTTTAGACCTTTTTATATCTTTCATAAACTTGCCACTCGCATGAACAGATGCTGACTATGGACTGATAGATACATGCTAATCATTGTACCCTTTAAAATGGGTGGGAACAAATACCTAGCCTAGAAACTAAACCAAAAGCATGGATTCCTCCTTTGCCCTTCAAGCCACTGCTTCCCTCTGCCATTTTGTAACTATTACCAGTGGTGCTAGATATCACTCAGGATCACCTTGGGGGGATTGAGCAAAGTGACTAAAACATCACTCCCCTCGTCTTTCTTTCTCCCAGTGAGTTGAGTCAGCCATAATTTTCCTCTGGTCAACCCAGCTCAGGCATTACCCTGTACACCGGGCCCACTGGGAGACAGGGTTGAGACTTCAGTCGGAGCCACGCCTGGAGGGGGTCCTAATTTTCTTCTGTCCTACCTGTCCCCAGCTGTGTTAGTTAGTTGTACGCCATCTCACTTCTTCCTAGATAATTTCACGAGTCTTCCAATTTTCATGGTTATTAAAATGCACATCATCCATTCCTTCATTCTCGTCTAGGTAAACCCTAGAGCTCCGGCTAATCCGTCGCTTCTCCGGAGTGGGCGGAGCAAGCCCTGTGACCCGCAACACCACATGTCTGTGCCTTCTCGTTTTCCCTCGGCATACAGCACACCGCGTATCCATTTCATACTTTGTCCACATGTCCTAGTCCTCAATACCTGTTCTGAAGCCTCAAATAACAATGAGCTTCCCCATGAATTATCATACCTTCTTCCTTATTCTTGCTTTTTAAAAATTTCTGTACAGGTTAAAGCTGATTTCTTTCCTGCATTCTTTCCTCCTGCATTTACTCATAGCTTGTACTTTTCCATAGAGGTAGTCTGCCTACGAACACTTAATCCGTTTGTATTTGAATTTCTGCTTTTGGGTTTGGTTTGTCCACTTAGTATTCAGACTTTTCATTTTTAGGTTTTCATATGTCTTCTTGCCAATTGCAGCATTCAATTGTGTCTAGCCTTGCTTAAATTCTCATTCCATTATCGCCTTCTAGCCTCCAGCTCCAGCTCCATGCTCCCCTAGCACTCCTTCATTGGGTGTATCTCATGTGTTCCCAGTGCTACCCTTCCCCGTCTCTTCTGCCGGGTCTCTTAAACTCGATTGACCCTAGATTTCAAGGAAATAATACTGCATTGCCAAAAGACAACCCCGGTACCATGACTCCTTTCCATATTCCCCTGAACAACTTCATATCTATTGTAACTCCACAGTGTCATATGCCTCATAATTGCTGGATTTCTTTTCTCCTTTCTTAGAGCATTTTTCTTCCCGTTCTTCTATATATTGTTTCTCGTTCAGCTACATAATTCTAGGTATTTATACTTCTCTACGTCTTCTATAAACGTCTTGAATTCTCAGTGGGTCCCTCTTCTACATCCGAGAGTAAGTCCATTTGTCTCCACTTGTCGCAACTGAACCTCAGTCCCTTTAGAGTCCCCTTCCCCTCCTCCACATCTTAACCAGCTCCTGTAACATATCCCCGGCGATTCTGCTGACAGCAAAATGTCGTCTTGCATAGAACATTCCTGGAATACCATGGCTACTTACTTTTCCCATATATGACACAGTCAGTAGATCCTAAAGTGAACTCTTCTAATTTCTATTACATTCTACTCAGTGCATATCAAGGTGTGAGGCGATAAAGGACAACCCTGCCCTGAGTCAAACTTTTTATTTCTACCATTTCTGTCATATCTGCTCTCCAAGTTACAGCAAGCCTTTTATTATTTGTGTACGGTATACCTGTTTTAAAATTGAAAGATGGGCTAGGTTGGCACATCATTGGGCGGGAGCAACCGACCAAACAGGGACGATGTGAAGTAGACAAAGCACGGGGCGCACTCACAACTGAAGGCTCAGTCCTGGACCTTTCTGTAGCCAGTGGCCGCCGCCACGCCTGACACAAAGAGTTTTTTTCTTTCTAAAGTGCTGGGCCAGATAGGCAGAATCACAGTATGTTTTTTTCAATAAACCTTCGAAGGTGAGAAGCCACAGTGTCCAGTGCATGAGTAACAGGGGGCCGGGAGCCGCGAGGCCCCGGTGCCCAGGATTGCTCAGTCACGAGGGGGGGGGGACCGCTCTATGGCGGCAATCCCCCCCCCCCAGGCCGAACTGGTCTCCCAAGTGGCAAAGCAATCGTGTAGACGCATGAGGCTCACCACTCTTCCATCACGAAACGTGGTCTGGTGCAGAGTCGCAAAACTGGCTTGGCTCGTTCAAAGTCATCGCGCACCGCGGCGAAAAATGCGCGGAAAAGCGAGCACTCGAGAAAGGAGCTGAAGCCCGGCAGCCGAGCCAGCGCCGCCCAGCTCCGCGCGAAACCCAGCCCAAACACGGCGCGGACTTGCGCCGACCATGGCCGGACTGCGCCGACGACGCCGGACCGGCGCCGGGAGAAGGCTTGCCAGACGTAAGAAGAAAGAAATCCAGCACGGAGGTCTTACACGAAGGGAGTCGTGGGGAGGGGGTGAGCATGCTGGGGTAAACTCTCAACATGTCGTCTCCCTCACCCTGACTCTCTGCCATGCGCTGTCTCACCTGCAGCACGGCACCGCACCGGACGCGCGTCGAGTGGGAAGGGCCGAGAGGAGGAAGCTGGTCGTGCGGCTTCTGCCTTACATGCTCCCTCGCTCTCTGACTCCCGGCCCGCAAGCCTCTAGAAGCGCGTCGCTCGCTGGCGGGAGGCGGTCTGGGCCGTAGTGTTCCTGCAAGTGAATTCCAGTAATGTTGTGACTGGCCATCGCCGCGGCCCTGTTGCCACAGCGTGCCATGACTGGAGACCGCCGAGCTTCCGGAAATCTGAGTGGACACGGACTGGCTTCTAGCGCCGCAGTGCAAAACCGTATGCCAACTGCATTGTTTGATTGCATTACTTTCCCATTTTAAAGCGCAGCGGTTTAGAGGCCCGTCTTTAGCGAACAACATTCCACCGAATTGCCTCGAAACTCCGTTTAGAGAAAATGGCGGCCGCCGGCATGCTGTCGCTTGCGATCTCGGGAGCGGGGGGGCGGGGGGCGGTGACTAAAGACCTTAAGGGCCCCGGGGTGCCAGATGCGTCCAGCTACGCACACTGGCCATGTCCTTGTCTACTTCTTCTCCTTTTTGTTTGGTGCTTCCGTCCGACAGTATACTTATTCTAAAGCCTAATCAAATGTGCATCTAAATCATACTTCTCTCCTGACTCCCTATTGTCGTACGGCCCTTTAATGTCTAGAAATGCTATCCATAACGGTTTTTTAATCATCGGTGCCACCTCTATACACTCGAGTGATGATGAATAAGTTATCGTCTAATCTTCTATCTCTTCGGAGCCTGTTCTGCAGCTCACCTAAAATGTTTTCTGCTCACTCTTCCAATCTCCTTTTACTACCTGCACCGCTAGTCCGTACAGTACTGAAGTTACTGTTGCTGGGCAGTATGATGTTATGCTATCCTTATTTCCCTTTCCTTTATTTAGAAATCTCATTCTGCTTAGTTTTACAATCAATATTTGATCAGTTGCCTGTCTTAGCTAGTCTCATTCGTGTTTAACGCCTGTTAATGCACATGCCGAGGAGGCAGCCAGCACTTGGTTGTACGGGCTTCTGCTTTTTTGGCTGCCTCAGGCTGTGGGGAAGTTGTGCCAACATCTATCAAGGCGTCGTTTTAGCTGGTACTTTATTTTACTGAGGCAAGCTTGTAAAGGACCATAGTTCGTGCATGATCAAAAGCTGCCAGTGGCCCTTTATGCTCGATGCAAGCATTACATGGGGCGCGTCTTACGGGCGCGCTCTGCGCCCCTGGCCGAGAGAAACGGGCATGACTTTCTTCCCACTGTGCCGTGATATCGAGCTTCGCCCCATCGCCAGCCTGGCAACCCACGTCGCCAAAACGCTGCTTCGTGTGAATGAGGGGCGACATCTAATATAGTGGCCGGTCGAAACCTCGACCGAGGCGCCCGTCAAAGCATCCCAAACTCCGCAGGCTGTGGCGCCCTTCAGCATCCCTCTCTGCGCGGCTGAGTGGGCACTGACCTCTGTGATCTTCATTCCGGCCATGATGAGCCATTCGGCGAGCAGGTTGGCCGCCTGGGCCACAGCCTGGTAGTTCTCGAGCAGCAGGTCCACCACCTGCTCCGGGTTTCCCCCCGCCTGGAAGTAGCGCTTGAGCTGGGCGAAGATGCCGGGCTCCATGATAAAGTCCAGGCTGCTGAATTTCTCGATGCACTCCTGCTGGATGCGTTCCACCAGGGCCTCCTGGTCCTCGCCCAGCGGGGAGTCGCCTTCCTCCCAGCCCCCACGCTCTTCGTCCATCGGCTCCTCCATGGCAGTGAGGTCGGGGCGGTCGCCGGAAACCGGGCCTCTGGATTCCGGAGGCTCGGACCACACTTTTCGTGACCTCAAGCGCCAGAGATACTTGTCAACACAGAGAGAGAGTCTTGTCAACAAGCACTTGTTGCCACTTCGGACATGTCACGGACTACTTGGGATTATAATTGGATATGGCTCGAGTTGGCTCGAGACACAGCAGAAACCTCGAAAGCGAGAATTGAGGCGGATATCGGGCAAGTTTATATTCTGGTACAAATAATTTTGTCGTCAGATTGTATGTCTCAAGACACCGAACCGTGACAAAAACGGCATGACAGCTCGCTGAAGAGCAGTCATGTTTTCTGGTTTGCAGCGGGCCCGCTAACTGTGGCGGCGCTCCAACGTTCCTCCCACCACACTGGGAAGGTCACGGTGCCCTCTCTGTCGTTGGTCAGCGGCGTGTTCGGCGTGCGTGCTAGGTTGCGGCGGCTCTCGAAGGACCGTGGACAAGGCGAAGGTGCACGCGGAGTCCCCCGAGGAAGAAGAGGACCTGGTCGACCCGATCGACGCCCTGCGCGAAAAGTGCCGGGGCCACTGCTCGGCGCTGGGCGACAAGCTGCAGGAGTGCAACGACCGCGTCAACAGCCGCACCAAGACCCTGGAGACGTGCACCGAGGAGCTGTTCGATTTCCTGCACTGCGTCGACCACTGCGCGGCCAAGGACATCTTCAAGCAGCTCAAGTGAACGCTCTCCGGTGAGCAGGAACGAGGAGCGCCCGAAACGCTGTCCCAGCGACAGACCCTCCAGTTTTCCTGGGGGTCTGCCTCGTACGCGTCGGCAGGTTACGGGGCCGCTTGGTCTACAGCGGGCTGAGCTCTCCGAACTGCCCTGGCTCAGTCCTCGGGACTTCGCGGACCGGTGCATTTGACTCTACCCCACTCCTCTCGATCGGTCGGGCGGGAGGGGCGCCGCGTACCCAGTGCCGCTCGCACGGATTGGAATTTCTTCAGCGGTACAGGGCGATCTAAACCAGCTCGCAAAACGTCGTCCGAAACAATCCATAAAACAAAATCCCTTTTTTTCTTTTTTTTCTTAATTTCCGCAGGTTGGAACGGAGGGAATGTGTGCGAATGCGTGTGGACGCCCGCCGCCAGCGCACCTGCGACGGGCCGGAGAAGAGGGCCTTGAGCTGGATAGGGGAAAAACGCCTTCATTACCAACATGTTCCTAGATAGGAAAGCCTAAGTGCTTCCCGAAAACAGCAATACTCTGGTTTGCAATGAGGGTGGCCTTCCCTTGATTGGCTAATGGGAAAATATGGCCTTCCCTCGCTGCTCCGGGAGAATTCAATATCTTCAACTTTCAGTTTGGGCTCTGGAAGCAGGAAAATGTCACCGTTGACGTCACAGGCAACGTCACTTCTGGCTCCCGGAGTTCCCTGCACGACCGATTTGCGAGCTGGTTTGGACTGCCCTTCTCACTGATCTCGATGATATTTGCTGGATCGCACTTTCCTGCTCTGCAGGTGTGGCCACCGGACATCCATCTTGCATCCACCGGATGTCTACCTTTTGGAGCATTGCAGAGGCTGGGCGGCACGGCGTGCTGGAAGACACGTTTTCTGCTTGTTCACCGTCATTCGCCGAAAGATTTTTAAAACCTTGTGAAAACGGCCATAGTTTCTTTTAAACACATGGAAATTTTACGAAAGTGCAGCATCACAGAAAAGAGGCACAACTCGTCAAACACGAAGTCTCGCGGCGTCATCGGAGGACGATTGCCATGCCGAAGTTCTGTGTCTTGCCTTTACACACTTAGATAATTATCAAGAATCGACGCCATGTGGATGATATTGAAGGTGTGTCTCGTGTTGAGGTGTATGTGCCTCTGGAGCAGTGTTTTACTTTACTCTGACGACCGTATTTATAACTTGCGGCCGTCGCGAGCCAGAAACAAGTTTGATTCCATGCCGACGGAGCGGGGAATCAGCGCAGCAGCGGTGGCGATCATTTTTTGTTGCCTTTGAGACATTTCTAGCAGTCAATAGACCCTTTCCGAAATTCAGTGCCATCTGGTGGCTGAAATGACGGTTTATCTTTTGCCATACTAATGACGGCAATGAACCAGTAGCCTGCAGTATTTTATCGGGCACCGTCACTTTCGCAAGTCAACGGCAAACGAGAATATGCTCTTCACTCTACAGTTCTTTTTCGATCACCTCTTTCAGTGTCAGTGGCCACAAAGGTGCAATTAGTCAGAGCGAAGCGCCAACCCAATAGACGCCTTGATAAAGTTGTATACATCAAGGGGCTTTGAAGTCGATTTTGTGCTACTAACAGATTGACCGAGCCCGAGTTATAGAAATGAACGCTAACACAGCTCTTGCATTCAATTCCTGCTTTGCATCATGCTAACGTCTCGAATATATAGGCCTCGAATCCTCGGCTTAGGAGTATCTTCAACATGTTCCTTCATCCAGTAAACAGAAGGCCGCCTTTAGTACGGCACATATGCCATTTTTCAGATGATGATAGTGATCAATGTTGCCATTACTGAATTTCTGAAAGGGTCTATTCAGTAGAAGGAACGGAAATCTAGCTTTCTTGAAACCCATCTCCCGAACACTTGGTTTGTTCACAAGCTATGATGTGGTTTGTAACCCACACTCAAAAGGGACACTGACACCCCCCCCAAAAGCTTTTAAAATATTTTGCCAGGCGATTTAATATGGTGTCAGAAGACTACCCTATATATATTTTGCTACAGCGTCACATATACCTTGAACAAAGTAAAAAGATGTGACTGCTTAAAACCGAAATTGAACTGGGGAGGAAGAAAAAAATGTAGAGGAGGAGAGAGTTGCTTGAAATCGTGTAGCTACATCCGAACGCCTTTTTTTGTCTTTCTCTCGTCGCTATGGGTGTGCAAAGCTAACGAAGAATGCGCACGTCGCCACTGAAAAACGCAAGTCAAGCACTTCGTGCTTGACATTTGTGCGTTTTTCATGCTCTTACCAATTTGTGTTCGTAAGACGAGCGATGTCTTCAGCCAAGAGAAGGTGCAACGACTTGGCGACGTGTTCGTGCAAATCAGCTCTGCGGTTAGCGCATCGTACGGAATAAATCCTAAGTGTTTTGTTCGATAAAAAAATTCCTCTTTCGAAGCTAGACAGATTCGCCGGTACTGTGAACGACAGTTCTGAAGTAGAGGTCCCACGCCTGTTGTCCACCGCCATCACTTAGTCCGCTTAATTCAGCCGTCCAGCCCACGACTCCCGCGATATGACGCCATGTTGAGGATTACGCAGAGAACGCACAAAGTGCTTCCGGTTCTTCGTGCAACTTTTTTTTTAATCAATGTATTTACAGCCTTTTACAAGCCACAAAAAAACGAGTATCATATTTTTTTTCTATTTTTAATATTGAGTGTTTGCCTTCGATGACTTACGACTTGGATTATATTTGGTGTGTTTGTCTAATCCATAAAGAATGGCATGTGACCACGAGAAGAGAGTGAATGCGATTCAAACCGACCAGTTTTCGGGCAGAAAGAATACGAATTTCGAGCCGCAAATTGCGTTCTGTGTAGTTAGGCTCTCATATGTCACGTACAAATAAAAACCTTGGCGAGCATAAATACCCTGTCAGTGTCCCTTTAACTGCATCGCTCTATCTGTGTTTCCATGTGATGTAATTTGGATTCATAGTGCATAATAGCAACCACTAATCAGTGCAGCTTACCGGAGCAGCTGGACGATCCAGAACTCATAGACTGATATGTATGCGACAAAGACGTCTATGCTCGACACAGCTTCAGAACTTTCTCCGAAGGAGCTAACATATCCACAGGGTGTCAACTCTTGATCGGTATCAAGTGTGGCACGTCAGAGACGCAGCACTTGGCGTGCCAATTGTCCTCTGATGATGCCGCAAGACTTGCGTTCGACAAGTTGCCTTTTCATCCGGTGCTGCACTTTCGTTAAAATTTCCATGTGTTCTCAAAGGTAACTACGACTGTTTACACAAGGTTTTAAAATCTTCGGCGAATGACGACAGCGAACGAGCAGAAAATGTGCCTTCCGGCACACTGCAGGCCAGCCTCTGCAATGCTCCCAAAGGTCGACTTCCTGTAGACTCAAGATGGTCGATACGGAACTTCCGGTGGCCGCACTTGCGCTGCAGCGACCAAGTGGGAAGCACGATCCAACAATTGTCATAGAGATCATTGAGCGATACAACTTTTAAAAAGCTGAACCTGGAAGGGGCGGCATAGCAAGGTTTGAATGTTTCTTCCTTTACACGAGCTTACGCTGCTTCACTCTGCTGCAGAGAACGTTGCGAGCGGGTTAGCCAATCTAGCGTAACTTCATGCTCTGTGTGTCCTTCTGCCCATCCGGGAGGTCAGATGTCCTGTGGCTCGTTGCGTTGGTTGCAGTACATTGGTATAGGAAGCCTCTAAGTGTACTCTCACGCAACTCCACTGACCTTTGAGCATTTTTGTCCCTGCATAATTTTCAGGATAAAAGAGACTACTATTGTTTTTCAATCTCCTTTGCAATACTCAATGCCATCAAGTTTCATACCACACACTTGTATTGAAGTGCATTGCATGCACACACATATTTAGATTTCTGCCTCACTTTGTGGTAACGAACCTGTGGCAGGTTATGCCAGCTTTGTTCTCTGATAATGAATCCGGTACTTCGCTCCCATTTGGGGAGTTCTTCAGTACACCATTTCATAGTCTGTGTGAAACGCTTGTCAAAGCCACGAGCACAGGGCTGGGACAGCATTCCGTGTTATGTATGACACGGCAGATCTGTCTCTCATTGGGACCCATTTGCTGTCGAAGATGTCTGTAGTGGCTTGTGGGGTTCGAGATTCGGGTGTTGCTGCCTCGTTTATGAGGACGTGTCGGACATTTTGAGCCAGTCACGAAGTGTACGAGTGTAGAACTGTTGATCATGTGTTCCTTCCTTCTCCTCCTTGCAGGTGTTCCCCCGGTGGAAGCGAGTCCTCTAGAATCCTGAAGCGTAGACCATTATTTTGAATTAATAAATGCCCTCGTTGAACTCTTCCGGGTCTGGCTTGGTCTTGCTGAAGTAACCGACAGAATCACGAGCTGCTGGATGGCTTGTTTTGTGACTCCTAGAGGCACGGGAACCGGAACACGGAATGCAGTGTAAAATAGAAAATTAAACAATGCTGTTGTAGTGAATATGCTGTTTTCAAGTATTTTAGTATAAGTGTGGAAGCGCAATATGGACCCCAAAACATGCCTGTTTCCACGGTATCGGATGTCATTGGCTGGATGGACAGATACATGCTAAGAGCCGTATATAGAGGGAGTTTGGCCATTCATTGGGAAGTATAGGAGGCAAATAAGGAGGTGCCATTGGCCCAAAGCAGGCTGGGCGAGTTCAAGGCGTTTTTAAAAATTCGAATGTAGCCAATTAGGAGCCGGAAATAATACCCTGGCGGTGGTCGCGAAAAACGAAATTAAGTGCGCCGGAGTAACTCTCGGTGACTGAAAATATCGAAAATATGGTGCACGTGATGTTTCAATCACGGTCATCCAAAATCATGGTGGAAGAGGGGATCGAGGCAGTTCTCGATCGGCGGTTTTCGGGCGGAAAGAAACGAATTTCGAACCGCAAATTGTGTTCTGCGTAGTTGGGCTCTCATATGTCATCTACAAAGAAAAACCTCGGCGAGCATATATACCGTCCGCGTCCCTTTAGCGATATTAGGCTTAGATGGACGTCGGCTTATAAAGAAATTTGACGTCATGCTCTCAAACTTTTGCGTTCTATCCCAACCGCAGGGGTGAAGCGCCAATCCAGTTTCGCTGCGCCATCCTGCTCCCAAGCGCACAAGTTGCGCCAAAACTAGCCAAACAAGTTTTTAGATGCGGAGCACCTCTGCTCGGGTCTATGTCCCGCGGCCTTGTAGTCCGCACTCACACTACGCACGCGCAACTCTCCTCCTTCCTCTTCTTCAACAGCTGCGCGTTACTCTCCGCTCTCTCTCTCTATCAGCTGCCTGCACTCCGCGTGCGTTCGCTTGTACTACTCACACCGCGCGCGCACGCGCAACTCTCCTCCTCTAGTCTCCTCTCCTTCAAGCGTGAAAAAAATCAGCAGAACCCATCCTTTGGGAATGATTATCTACGTTAATGCGAATAGCACCCAAACGGTGCGGAGTTATGCGCGTTCGTCAGGTGGCCAGTACACTCTAGATACGCCAGCCCACTCTTGAGGCGATTCTAAATTTGTTGACACTTTCACAGCCCTGCGCACGATCTCCGCAGCCCAGCACGTGCGTTTGTGTCACTTAGGAAGGCGAGCAAAGCACGCGCCATACGCACAAACACTCAAAATGGTACCGACCAGACTTTCTGGCGTCTCAGCTAGTCTCAACCAACGGTACTCTAAACGGTTGTTTATATCTTTACCATAGGACGCAGCGTACAGCGCTGCACGCTGCTGGTGCGCGCGTTTCCATGCACGAGGGCTTATTCCGCTCTCGTAGGCTGAGCACGGCCGCTACATCACCCTCTCCCGAGCGCGGGAGAGGGTGAGCTAGCGGCCGTGCTCAGCCTCACGAGAGCGGAATGAGCCCTCGTGCATGGAACGCGCGCGCACCGGTAGCTGTGACAGCGCTGTAAAGCGCGTCCTATGGTAAAGATATAAACAACCGTTTAGAGTGCGTTGAATGACAGCCTTCATAGCTCTGTGGTTAGCGCGTCTGCCTGCTGATCAAAGGGTCAACGGTTCGAATCCCAGCCAGGCGCCGGTCTTTTTTATTTATTTATCGACCCGACGGCGTAAGAGGTTAGATAGCCAGATAGATAGATACATAGACGAAAAGTGCGTGAAGTAGCCAAAGAATGCTATTCGCATTAAAAAAGTGCGTGAAGTAGCCAAAGAATGCTATTCGCATTAAAAAAATAAACGGCGAGCGGCGAGCGTTCAAAGTTTCTCTGCCGCGAGCCGCGACGAAGTGCTCGCGTAGGGGTTAACGCTAGGGCAGTCGGTGGCGCCATCTCTCGATGTCAACACGCAACCGACTCTTTCCTCGGAACCAACACGATGCTCCGCATCACCCCATGGTTCCCCTCGGGAAGACGGTGTAATTTTTTTTCCTGATATTTTTGGTGTATTTTTTAGTGGCCACAGTGGTTTACCGAGTCGTGCTTCGTTTAGGTAATTCTGAACTAGTGGGGACTTTCAGCAAACCGTTACCGTGTTCCGCGTACTGCGCACCACCGGAGCCTTTTTTTTTTGGGGGGGGGATGGGTTAAAAGCGTGCTTCAAAGGCTCCAGGTAGTGCGACACGCAGAACACGGCGACGGTTTGCTAAAAGGCCCCATTGTTAATGAAACCACCATACCGATGTGGTCGTGTCAACGGCGTGTAAGTCTGATCTCCGAAAATGGCACATGCACAGGTCGCTTTGTCAGAGTACTCATCCGAACTCTGACAAACGACGAAATGATGCCTCGATGCATTGTTTTCTCATTTACTTAATTTTTATTTTTTTTTGCACAGTGGCACTGAGTTCACGGCTCGTACAGACGGCCACCCCTAAAAATCACACATCCCGGTTTTTTTCTTTTTTTTTTAGATTACATTTATTGAGAAATTTGCGGTATCGGTACGCGACAAGCGTGCTCGCCGCGGGTTTCCCTCGTGCTTATCGCACCGTGACACGCGAATCTGCAGCATCCGCACTATGCGGGGTATCCCTTCCCATGACATGCAAATACCTAACTCGTTCCCGCACGCTTTTTTTTTTTTGTCTGATTTTTGCGCGCGATATTGGTTCTTGTGACACCCAAGTTTCTAGCGGCCGGGTCCTTGCGTCTATGTCGCACCAGCAGCGCGAATGCGCTGCGTCTGCGTTCTGCTGCCGTACCTGTGACAGGAGAGTTCATATCGAATTCCCACATAACTTATATTGCACACGCGAGTTCGCCGTGTCTACGATATGTAATCATTAAGGCTGCGGTCCCACGGCGGCCATCTTGAACAAGGCGTTAGTTCAACCAATAGATGGCGACACGCACCCGTGGGGTGGCCGAAACATTGGTTCACGGTGGGATGGCTCGAGCACCATCACGTTCCCCTCGTGGCCTTGCTCGCACCGCTGCCAGCTGTGCTCAGCTGGCTCAATAGCGTGGCCCAGCAAACGAATGTATGCGAGAATTTCAGGCTTTGTATAAATTGTTCTCTGATATAGGGAGATGCGGTTCAGCGGTTGTCACGGGCTTTCGCAATAAATCTTACCAAGAAGGAATCAATTGTTGATTGACGTGTCAATACTCTTTCAATGAAAACTTCTGCAGGGATGCACGCTCAGTAGACTCAATCTTCCAAGACATCAGTGGAAGCGGACGTCAAGTAAACTGCTTCGCAATTTACGGTACTTACCTCACCATTATAATGACGACCGAAAAGTGACATAACGAAATATTGTGTTTCATGGGATCCGGAAGATTTTGTAAAGGTCGTTACATTATAGTTCCCAGAAAACAAACGCCGTTGCAATATTTTCGAAAGTACCGATATAATGTTGTAAGTACAGCTTCGGAGGAGTATGATGAAAACCATCAGAATAAATAGGAAGACGTTTATTTGCAATGAACACGCTATGAATGAACGGCGTTTAGCGACGGCAAGTTATGAGCGTATGGGAATTTATAAGTTCACGTGATTGCTAACTATGGACATGCGGACAATGACGACCTGTTTTGTCGGGAGATGGAGTAGCGGTGATGACCTGATATCGGACGAATCGTGGCAGACGAACAAGCAAGTTTCTTCTCAGCGAATGGTAAGCGTCCAGTGTCAAGCACAGCACGGCTACCGACGTTGTCGACGTTTCGAACACTTACCACTTTCGACAAAAGTGCTGGCACATCAGCTAACTTTGTGGAAAGAGTCGAAGGCTTCCTCGAGTCCAGCGCCATCATGAACTGTAACTGAAAACGATCCACTCTTCACTCTGTGGGTGGCGAAACGTATCCGCATCTGCGGAGTCATGGTCGATGCGTACTCTAAGTGGTTGGAAGTTTACACGATGCCTGCCACGACGTAAAAACGCGTCATAGACGTTCTACGCTCTCTTTTCCCTACTTTTGCCCTATCAAAAATACTTTTCTCTGATAACGCGCCAAATCTTGCTTCAAATAAAATAAACAAGCCCCCCCCCCCCCAAAAAAAAAAAATGGCATCAGGCATCACATTAGTGCACCATACCATCCTGCAACTAACGGGCAAGCAGAACAGTGGGTGTGCGAAACGAAAAAAGCCCTCTTAATTGAAGCTTACGGAAGAAGCAGTTCAGTGAAGAATCGCCAGGTTCTTGTTCCAGCAGCACGCGACGGTTTCATTTTACACGGTAAAAACACCCGCCGAAACAATATGCTCGGCGGACGAAGAGCCACACCGCTCGATCTCATCTGATACTATGGCCATGAATGAAGATCGAGAGACTCCCAGATCGGGAGTAATGGCAGATTATTCGATCGGACAACTTGTGTACGTGAGGAATTTCAGCGGAAGTCGGGCCTTCCATGTAAAACTTGAGTGAAAAAGGCTCTATGTTGGTTGACAAGAAGGTGTCATCCCTCTGAAGACGTTGGATATCAATGCCCTTGAGTGTAAATATAACGAAATCACAAAACTCTCTTTGTGTATTGTGTAACTGCCCTTGTATTTGGTAGTAGAGGCTATGGTGGTGATTTTGACCTTTCACACCAGGCTCCTATTTCTTATTTTTCGCCTCATACTCCTTTGCGGTTTCAGTAGTCTTCAAGAATCTTTTGGAACGGGGACAATTTACGTCAATGAGGCCATTTGTTCCAAGTAGTCAATCAGGGAATGCTGCTAGAAATCCGTCCTTTATATTAACGAATAAGCCGCACTTCTGCACATTGCAGTTTTCCTGTTCCACGTACAGTTGTAAAGCAGCATCCTCATTGATTCTACCATATTCTGTTGCGGGTGAAGAAAGGTCTTTGGGTACACGATACTTGAAACAAGTCTGGCACTGTACGTTGTGGTTCGACACCCACTAATATCGTCGTCCTTATAGAGCCTGATAATTTAATCATTACTTCGTCACCTCATATTGCTCTTCATCAACAGTAAGTACAATAGGCTACCGCCATATTACAATTCAAGAATTGAAAAATTGAGTCGTTCAGTCCTTCAATATGTTTATTAATTATATAATGTTATTACGTTACATTACCTCGAGACGATCGACGTCCATCGTCGATCTTCAAATACTTATATAAGGGGGGGGGGGGGCGATCGATCGGTGGCCGAGTGCATGTCTAGCGCACACCAGCTCGGAACACGTGGAGCGAAAGCTCGCGCTGCAGAACCCACCCCGCCCCTGCCCGTTTCGATGTGGAAGAGCATCATACCGGCGTATGGTCGTGTATCACTACTGCGTGGTGCACGTTAAAGACCCCAGGTTTGCGGTTGTACCGCACTGGCTAAATTGCTCATGTACACCTGAGACACCAGACGCCCACTAAGGCAGACTAACTTCCGGCTGTATAAACATACACACAACAATTTGCAATTAGACGCACAATCACAAAGAACACAGCGTGTCACCTCTTTTTTTTTTACCGTCTTTTTTTTAACCAGCGCAAGCTCGCGCGTTCTCTCTTTTGAGACGGTTAGAACTAACGTTGATTAGAAACAGTCGCACATAAAACCCGCGTTTCTCCTACCCGGCCGCTTCCTCCTCTCATTATGTGTAGGTGGTTAAAACTAAATAAGCTATAATAATGGTGTATTATTCATATTTAGTTTCAGTTTCAGCCAGGGGAAAGGAGGTTCGCGGGAAGTACGGCCAATAAATGAGCTGCGCTTAGAGTATCGGCACTCTCTTTTTCGACAGTGTTGTGGACGCCGCCATTTTGGTGCTTGTGCAGAGCCAACGGTAGAGCAGGCGCAACTGCCGATCGTCATGATTCAAAATTGCGACTTCCTCAGCATTAGATTCGGTGTTAGGAAGCTCATGTAATATTGCTTTGCTTTGTCGCAAACTGTTTAATGTGGAGGACGGAAAAGCGTTTCTTGTGATTTCAGATACAGCTTCAAATAACTGGACACCATGATTTTAAGCCACAATATGGCCAAGTGTCGCTACTCTGAAGCGTAGCTTATTTAATGACACTATTCATGCCCTTGTTCAAGAAGCTTGTAATACCTGGAGGGTCCATGACGTGAGCCCTGTGGATTCCACAAGCCACTACCTTTTGACACCTGCCTCTTCCTCATTGTTCCCGCTAGTGCCAGTAAATTAGCTATGCTTCAGAGTAACGACACTTGGCCATATTGTGGCTTACAATCATGGTTGCCAGTTATCCGAAGCTTTATCTAAAATCACAGGAAACGCTTTTCCGTCCTCCACGAATGTTTAAACAACCCGCGACAGAGCCTAGCAATATTGTATCAGCTTCCTAGCACCGCATCTAATGCAGAGGATGTTGCACTTTTGGATCATGACGATCGGCAGTTGTGTTTGCTCTGCGCAAGACCCAAAATGGCGGCGCCCAAAACAATTTTGGGGAACGGAGTGCCGATACTTTAAACGCAGCTCATTTAGTGACTCTAGGCATGAAGTGAACTCGGGTGTATTCTTTCCCTCTTCGTCTTTATCGTTTATTGATTTCAATTATATCGAATAATGAACACTTTATATCACGCTACGCTTGTGTAATTATTTCTCTTAGATTTATTAACCTGACCCAGTACTTAAACCGTTCATTTATCGATAGTAAATCTTCAAATATATTTTCTAAATGTGAAGGTGAAACGACACGGAGATTGATGATGATACAGACGCCAACGCCGCCCTCGAAAATTGTTTGAACTTGGAAATCAGCAGTTTTGTCTGCCATCCGCCAGGTAGCACAACAAAACACCCAAACAGTTTTTAATTGTTTTTAAAATTAGCTAAGCTCTACAACTATCAAGAAACCAAAGCAAGATCATTGGGAAAATCTAATACATCGCAATGTATATCTATTCCATAGAATAAATGTTATTAGATGCCAATAAATCTGTTTGATGTCCAAAAAAGATGTGCGTCAAAAACAGGTAAGTTTGAAGGGCTCCCGGAGCGTTATGACTTTGAAAATAAAAAAAAGCCACCGTCCACCTCTTGGGCAACTATTGTAGTTCTAAACGTTCTAAACGATTTTACCATGGTTTAATTATTTACTCAGCGGCATTTGAATTACGATGACTCGAAGCACAAAAAAGTGCTACGTTTGATATAGAATATCTAAACAAAAAAATATTACACAACATTAATTTTTTTTCTGCATATTACCAAATATAATCACTACATCTGTAGCTAATTTCATTGCCCTAGCGCTTGCCATTAAAAGTATATTTGTGCTGAAAAATGTCAATTTTAGGGCAATATTTGGAGAGCTGTAAAAAACAAAGTAGTGCAAATACCAAAAAAGTATACCGTTACATTCTGCTCCGACATCATCTTAACAAAACTGCTCTATTGGAACCGTGTTATCTTTAATGAATCGTTCGTAAAACATGAACCAGCGGAGCAAGTGAGGGTCCGCGCCATCATATTCACAACGCTACAAATGCGCATGAACAGTATAAACCAATACATACATAATATCAAATGAAAGAGGATTGCATTGCCTTTCGAATGACATCAATCCCACAAAACAGTGCTTAAAAGGAGATGAGTAATGACCTACCAAAAAGTACCTAAACTGCCACATTCAGTGGGACCGTGGCCTTAATGAAAAGACAGTGAGTCCTCAGGTGAGCTGGTGATAGTTAATCATGATGTTTAAAACCCGAGACTGTGGTGAGGGAAAAGTTAGGGAACTTTGAAGTTGGAGAGTTCCCGTTTCACGTAGCTTGTAGTGCCCCCCCCCCCCCCAGACACACACGCACGTGCACGTGCGCGAGCGCGCGCGAGCACACATACATGCACACACACACACACACCATTTACCTTTTCATTTTGGGTGGGCATTCTTTCAGGAAAATGAAATGCGAACAGAGGAGCGCGCGGCTTGCCGTACAGGTTGCGCCACCTGGAAGTGAGCCTAGGGGCGAGGGTGCGTGGCCTACTTTGATGTGTTCACGCCCTTCGCTCGGCGCTCCCCAAGCTTCGGCAGTGCGCCTCTCAGTGCGCTGAAAGCTATCACCGCTATCTTTGCTGGCTCAGCGCGTGCGGTGCGAAGAGGCTCGGCGCACGCGCTGAGCCAGACAAAGATAGCGGTGACAGCTTTCAGCGCACTGAGAGGCGCACTGCCGAAGCTTGGGGAGTGCCGAGCGAAGGGCGTGAATACATCGGAGTAGGCCACGCATCCTCGCCCCTAGGCTCACTTCCAGGTGGCGCAGCCTGTACGGCAAGCCACGCGCTCCTCTGTTCGCATTTCATTTTTCCCCGATAGTACATAAGAGCTTGCTGGCATTTGTTCACATATCATCTAATTTCTGGGAAAGGAATAACTACTCTATCAAATTAAACATTTGGCATATATATATATATATATATATATATATATATATATATATATATATATATATATATATATATATATATATATATATATATATATATATATATATATATATATATATATATATTGTAAGAAAGACAAAGTAGAGATAAAAAAGCACCGGCTTTACTGGCCGAGCCCTGGAGCAATTGTGCCCCGCGAGCTCTAGCATGAGCCACGCACCGCCCGTGCAGGCGGTGCGCTGTTGTGTATGGTAATGATAGTGTGGATGTTGATGGTGATGAAGTTGCGCTGTTACAATATCCTCCCGGTAGAGGAAGATGGAGGCCTCCTGGCCGACCTTTAGGTAGGGGATGAAGTCGCGCCATGGTCGGAGCGCTGGACGAAGGGCTTCATGCGGGATACATGAACGTTTTGTAGCGCCCGGCAGCGCCGATCGGTTGACGGCTTTAGCGGAGTCACGGAGTAATTGACTGGATGATGTTTGATGAAGGACAGTATATGGTCCAAGATATTTGTGGAGAAGTTTCTCGGAGAGTCCTGGCGTGCGCACGGGTGTCCAAACCAAGACGAGGTCACCTGGATGGTATATTACTGAAGTGCGACCTTCGTCGTAACGCTGCTTTTGTTGTTGTCGGTTGTCATTGGTGCGAAGGCGAGCAAGTTGACGGCATTCTTCGGCTCGGCTAACTGTTTGCGCTACGAAGGAGTTTTGAAAGTCGCTGTCAGTGTACGGAAAAAGGCTGTCTATGGTGCAGGACACTTCCCGACCGTAAACGAGAAAGAACGGAGAGAATCCCGTGGTCGATTGGATAGAAGTGTTGTAGGCGAAGCTGAGGAAGGGAAGAATGAAGTGCCAATTCTTATGGTCGTTGGAGATATACATGCTAAGCATTTCCGATAAGGTTCGATTGAACCGTTCGGTAAGACCGTTTGTTTGCGGGTGGTACGTGGATGTGAATTGGTGAATAACCCTAGAAGCAGCAAGAACCTCTTTTACGAGAGCGGACAGAAACGCGGTGCCACGGTCGCTGAGGAGAAATCGTGGCGCACCATGGCGTAAAACTATGTTGGTAAGAAAAAACTGTGCAATTTCTTGGGCAGTACCTGAGACGAGAGGAGCCATCTCGACATACCTCGTGAGGTGGTCTATGGCTACCACGATCCACCAGTGGCCAGCCGAACTTTTCGGTAGTGGTCCGTAAAGGTCGATACCGACTCGGTCGAAAGGCCTCTCGGGACAAGGTAGGGGCATCAACTGTCCATCTGACGCGTGTCGCGAAGGTTTGCGGTGTTGGCAAGGAACGCACGATTGCACATACTTCTCGGTCGTCCGATACATTCCTGGCCAGAAGTAACGCGACCGGAGGCGGGCGTAGGTCTTGTAAGTGCCCAGGTGACCCGCTGTGGGATGGTCATGGAAAGTTGCGAGGACGGTATCTCGTAACTGTTTCGGGATTACAAGTAGGTGCCGCGCGCCGTCAGGGAGGTAACTGCGTTTGTAGAGGAGACCATTGAGGAGGACGAAGTTGCGTATTTTTCGGCGGAACTTGGTGTCTTGAACTGGGCTAGTTAGGGTACGAATTATCTTAGCACTCCAAGGATCTTCTGTTTGGGCAGAGATGAGACTTGTTGGTGTTAGGGAACTGACGCTAGGCAAATCGTCGTCGATGTCATCGTTGCGGGAACTCAGTGGAAGAGGGCAACGAGACAGTCCGTCGGCATCCAAGTGTTTCTTTCCACTTTTGTGAACGATGGTAAAGTGATATTCTTGTAGGCGGAGGATCCATCTGGCTAGACGTCCAGATAAGTTTTTCATTGAGGATAGCCAACATAGGGCATGATGGTCGGTGACAATCGTGAACGGACGACCATACAAATAGGGTCTGAATCGTCCGATGGCCCATACTATTGCCAAGCACTCTTGTTCGGTCACTGTGTAATTTTTTTCAGGTCTGGTTAGGGTACGACTCGCGTAAGCGATGACGTGAGAGTCACGGCTGGAGGGATGTTTTTGCAGGAGTACAGCACCCAACCCGGTTCCACTGGCATCCGTGTGAAGTTCAGTTGCTGCTTTATCGTCGAAGTGACTCAGTACCGGATCAGAAGTCAACGCGTTTCGAAGGGCGTTAAAGGACAATTGGCAATCGGTAGTCCATTCATATGGGACACGGGTGGAAAGAAGATTATGTAATGGTGATGCAATATGTGCAAAGCCACGGATAAAACGACGGAAATAAGAACATAGACCCAAAAAGCTTTTAAGCTGCTTTGTGTTTGCAGGTTGGGGGAACGAAGAGACTGCTCTAATTTTTTCAGGGTCCGGTCTTATGCCTTCGTGGGAAATAAGATGTCCTAGAACTTTGATTTGAGTTGCTGCAAAATTGCATTTCTTTGCATTGAGTTGTAAGCCCGCATCAGTTATACAAGATAAAACTTCTGACAACCGGACGAGGTGTTCTTCAAATGTGGACGAAAAAATAATAACATCATCAAGATAACAAAGACATGTACGCCATTTTAAGCCACGGAGGATGGAGTCGATTGTTCTTTCAAAGGTCGCCGGCGCGTTACAGAGGCCAAATGGCATGACGTTAAACTCAAAAAGACCGTCGGGTGTCACGAAGGCTGTTTTTTGTTTGTCTGATTCAGACATCGGTATCTGCCAGTATCCGGATCTTAGGTCCAACGAAGAATAATATTTTGCTCCCTGCAGAGTGTCTAGGGCGTCATCAATACGAGGCATTGGATAGCTGTCCTTTCGAGTGACGTTGTTTAGTTTCCGGTAATCTACACAGAAACGAACCGACCCATCTTTCTTTCTAACCAAAACAACAGGCGAAGACCAGGAACTGTTAGAGGGGCGTATGACATTTCGTTTCAGCATTTCTGTTACCTCAGTTTCTATCTTGCGCCTTTCGACAGGAGCTATGCGGTAAGGTCGATGCCGTATGGGGGAGCGTCGCCGGTATCTATCGTGTGATAAATAGAGTGAGCCCTGCCAAGAACGTCCGTCTGTGAGTCGAATGCGTGTCGGAATGACTCGATAAGAGAAAGGACACGTGCTTTTTGATCGTAAGAAAGAGCAGGATTGATAGTAGAGTCTAAGTCAGTAGTGGTGCTGCTAGCTCGTTGTTCAGCAGGTTGGTCAAGGACAGAAACGTCCAACAGGTTGAAACCTGTCGAAGGAGTGGCTACAGCAACCACCATAGACTGTGGAACTACGATGTCCAAATTTGTTACGTTTACCGCTAACACGTCAGTACCAAAAGGGCCAAAAGTTGCCATACAAGAAGGCACGACAATACCCTTTTTCCAGATAATGTCAGGCGCAGATTCTACGAGAGCATCTCCAGTGTAGGCGTATTCGGGTGCAATGGGCATAATCACAGACATTCTTGCTGGCACTAGGGTGTCTCTGGTTATAGTGCAACGTTGACTTGACGTTGTGTTAGATGGTTCGACAAAACTCTCAGTTTCTAATGACAGCTCGGGCTTGGCACAGTCTATAAAAGCATTGTTTGCGGCAAGAAAATCCCAGCCAAGGATAATATCATGACTGCATGAAGGCAAAATAATAAATTGAACGTGATGGTGCTTGCCCTGAATATTAATACGAGCTGTGCACATTGCTGAAGGAGAAATTATTCGTCCCGAGGCACTTTTTAAGTGAATGCCATTATATGGTGTGGATACTTTCTTGAGTTTGCGGCAAATATTTTGCCCCATGACTGAAACTGCGGCTCCCGTGTCAATTAACGCCCTTAGAGAAAGACCCTCTACTTCAATATCGATTATATTTCGCGGTGGCGTAGGAGGACTTGAAACGATGGAAACGGTCGCAGTTGTGCCTCCGGGAACTGCGCTTACCAGTTTCCCCCAGAGCGTCGGTGGTCTCCGTTATGAGCAGGAATCATAGGAGACAGAGATCTCGCTCGGGGAGATGGTGATCTACGAGTGGTGGGTCGTGATGTGTTCGGCTGGGGACGCTCGTCCAATCCCGGGGACGGTGAGCGAAGCTCTGGACGTGAATGAAAAGTGCGACGAGGGGCCCAGTGCGATGAGGTGAAGCGATCGCTGGGTGCCTGCTCTTGGCGGCGCCGACGGCAGTTCCGCTGGACGTGCCCGGGGATGCCGCAGTAGTAGCAGACTGGGCGGTTGTTGGCAAAAGCGGCCGGTCGCTGATGGCCCCATTCAGGTGCGAATTGAGAGGGGGTCGGAGAAAATGTTGCAAGGCCCTGGTTGTGCCAAGGTGACTGCACAGGTGCACGTGCGGCGACCTCGGCGTACGTTGGTCGAGGTGGTGGCAGTGGTTGCATTGCTGCCACGACTTCTGCTTGGATCATTTGTTTGAGTGAACAGGACTCCGTAGGCTTGGCTTGAGAGGATGCTGTGATGGACGCGATTTCTTCGCGCACAATCTCGCGAATGAGATTTCTAAGGCTCTCTGCGTTGGTCGACGTTAACGCTGCGATGCTATGAGCGTCGTTGCTTGTGACCTCGGGAAAAGAGGATGTAACGCGACGTGTCTTCGCTTCTTGAAGTCGAAGACACTCATCCGAGAATTGTGTTAATGTGTTTGGTTTGATGACAAGAAGAACACGAAAGGCCTCTTCGTCGATGCCTTTGAGGAGATGTTGCAGTTTGTCCCGTTCTGGCATGTCTTTGTCAGCAAGCTTGATGAGGGATAGAACATCCTCGATATAGGAGGTGTAGGTTTCTCCTTTTTGCTGTACTCTTAAAGCAAGCTTACGTTCAGCGACATGTTTGCGTGCTGCAGACTTGCCGAAGACTTCCAACATGCGCGTTTTGAATGTGGTCCAGGTGTCAAATTCGAGCTCATGGTTAATGAACCACGTGTGGGCGACGTTTGTCAGGTAGAAAATGACGTTAGAGAGCTTTAGATGGTCGTCCCAGCGGTTGTGACGACTAGCTCGTTCGAAGGAGTCGATCCAGTCACTCACGTCGTCGTCTCCGACACCAGCGAAAACGCTGGGGTCGCGTTGGCAGGATGTCACCGTCAAGGCAGGTGCCGGTTGAGTGCCGGCTGTCTGGGTTGCGATGGTAGCCATCGTCGCGCTGGCCGAGGAAACCACTGGGTTGGATTTGGCAGCGGTGACGGTTATGTTGCGGTGACGAAGCTCCAGGATTTCAAATGAGGAGAGGGGCGGGAAGACCGTTGCCGACCTCCACCATGTGTAAGAAAGACAAAGTAGAGATAAAAAAGCACCGGCTTTACTGGCCGAGCCCTGGAGCAATTGTGCCCCGCGAGCTCTAGCATGAGCCACGCACCGCCCGTGCAGGCGGCGCGCTGTTGTGTATGGTAATGATAGTGTGGATGTTGATGGTGATGAAGTTTCGCTGTTACAATATATATATATATATATATATATATATATATATATATATATATATATATATATATACAGAGTGTCACAAAAGAAAATTTACACGGTCTTTTTTACCTCAAAAATAAACTAGGCATCGCCGAACGCTCATTCTAAGCCCAAAGGTAGAGCTAGAGGTCACAACTAGATGCCAAAGTTTCAGCCCGATCCGATAACTTAATCAAAAGTTATAAGTAATTTTCTGAAAATTTCAATGGGAAAATGGAGCCCATTTTTGCCCGTTTTCGGTCTCTGGTGCAATAGAGCCCCATGTGTTCGAAAACTCCGTCGGCCGCCATTTTCCCATTGAAATTTTCAGAAAATCACTTATAACTTTTGATTAAGTTATCGGATCGGGCTGAAACTTTGGCATCTGGTTGTGACCTCTAGGGCTACCTTTGGGCGGAGAATGAGCGTTCGGCGATGCCTACTTTATTTTTGCGGTAAAAAGACCGTGTAAATTTTCTTTTGTATATATACTATATATATATATATATATATATATATATATATATATATGTGTGTGTGTGTGTGTGTGTGTGTGTGTGTGTGTGTGTGTGTGTGTGTGTGTGTGTGTGTGTGTGTGTGTGTGTGTGTGTGTGTGTGTGTTGAAGCACGAATGGTATGCGGAGGGCAAGTTCGTCTGCTTCTCGCGCAGGGGGTAGCGGTGACGTCAGAACGCCGAGCCCTGATTGGCTGATCGCGGTCCCCTATCTGAGCGTCGTCTGCTCCTTTGCAACGTCGTCTGCTCGCAACGTCGTCTGCGTCTGTCTTACCTTCCTGCGACTTTTGCAAGTGGAGAGGCCAGATTCACGAAACTATCTTACGCCAAAAATATGCGTAAGACAAAACTTAAAAACAAATTCGTATTCACGAACCGAAATTTTCGTAAGTTTTGCGCAGGTTACGACAAAATCCTACGACAGCTCCGAAGCTACGCACTTGTTACGATCAAACCAGCATGGCCGACAACGTCGCGGTCGCGACGACCAACGGACGTTTATTTTTCTACGTGCGCTTCTCTCGCGTCCCGACTTCAAGCAGCAAGAAAAAAGTAAAAAGTACTTGAACCAGACCACGACGAGCAAGAACGCTGGATCCACAAACACCCGGGAAAAGCTCCAACGGCCACGATTCCACCGACACCGACCAAGCGAACTCGGCAGATAGGCCTAGCAGCCAGCCACTCCGACTCGGTGACCGTCTGCCCACGGGCACGACCGGCTGGCGTGCTGAATGGAATGTGCCCGCGCGACCCTTGTGAACCCTTCCCGTATTATACTGTGATCACTGACCTCAATTTTAGATTAAGAGGTCAATCTCTTCCTCTTGTCATCTCCTTGTTTTCCGAGGCAACGGTGACTCTCGCCGGTGAAAAAGCGGTGAATCTCCGACAGACTCAGGAAAGGTAAAGGAGCCATCGCTTTGACTAGCAGACGTAAAGCAGACGACGTTAACTGCGCCAACCCGCCGACGCCGTTAAAGAATGAGGAGTCTTGCCGCACACGAAAGGGGGAAAAAGTATTTGGGAGGGAACTTGCGGACACTAACACGCTCACTCACGGTTCTTAACAAACAAACCTCGGCGTCTCGGGACACCTCGCCAGTGAGTACTTTGACTTCCCTCCTTGATGCGCGTCTGCTAGTTGTTCGACAAAAACAACGAACCGCTCGAGTTATTTCGTCTGCCTTCTCTGAAAGGCGAAGTCGAGCTCGCTCGTGAAGACCTGCACTTCCGAAAGTCGCAGGAAAGGTAAGGCAGACGCAGACGACGTTGCGAGCAGACGTTGTTGCAAAGGAGCAGACGACGCTCAGGTAGGGGACCGCGATCAGCCAATCAGGGCTCGGCGTTCTGACGTCACCGCTACTTCCTTTCTCATGCGCAGAAGGCGAAAATGAGCCCACTTGCGAGGCGTTATGAAGTTTTCAATATTTTGCATTTGTACTTTTATTAGATAGAGTAGATCTGTACTCTGTTGAGTATTGGAATACTTTTGTTTGCTAAACAGGGACTTGAAACATTTGTATTTCCTAATTATGAACTGTAATCAGTATTGGACTTTAGTTCATACCATACTATTGCAGCTTGAAAAAGGTTTTGTTTTAAACTTATGGAACGTGCCGTTTAGGTTGTTAAATAGTGAAGATGTTTTGTTTTCATGAGGCTTAAGTTGTTTTTCTTTAGTTGCCTATGGCTACTATTGTAAATCCATTAGATGAACCAACCCGCTACCAGGGCAGTTCTCAATAGCAGCCATTCAAATATTTTTTTTGCTATGGGCTGGAATATATTGAAGGAAAGGTCATGTTTGGAAATGGTTCTGGAACGTCACATGGATATGCTTTTTTATTTATATTTCCTTTTGTATTTCGAAAAAACACATATGTGTTTATAGCACCGAGTTTGACTCGGGTTACCTGCAGCTCCAAGATTTGCTTATACTGCTACGAAACTCGATTTTTGTTGCTCCTGAGCTGCTCCAAAGCTGAACTTTTACTGCTCCAAAGCTGCTCCAAAGGAGCACCTTTGCTGCTCCCAGACCTGCTCCAAAAGGCTGAAGCTTGCTTCCACCCCTGCAACCGCTAGTGTCATATTTTCACGGAGTTTGAGCTTTCTACGATGCTTAGGTTATTTACCCGAGCCGAAAAACACGGTTCTCGTTTTACTTCCTGTACATTCTCTGAGTATGTACTTGTACTTAAAAGTATTTTTTGTGGTACTTTCCGACCAAAGTACAACTCCCAACTTCATAGTCTCCAAATTTTGTGAAACCTTATTGCCATAGTAGATTGATAATAGCCTATAGAAACAAAAATAGACAAAGAGAAAAAAAAAGTGCCTTTAGGCAAGTTGAGATTACTCTGGGTTTCCGGCATCCACTGCCCAACCTTATATTTCAGGGTGCGGATTTATGTCTTGTGACCAACTCGGTAGACAATCACCAAGCTGCTGGGTGCTCGCAGAAGCCAGCTTCCACAGAAGTCGTCTCTTTTGTCGTCCTCAGAAGGCAATAACTACACTCCATGTGTCGTGTAAAGTGCCAAGAAAGGCACGGGGACGAGCGCGTTGACCTGGGCAGTGCCTTCTTGCTCTCGGTGAAATTAAGCTCTTTCAAGGACCACGCACTCGCGTCCTTGACTTTCCCAGTATTAAGAATTACACAACTTTTTGAGGCCGAATATGCGTTTTCACGAACCTCTAACAAAAAACATGGCGTATTGTCATGTGATAACGTGCCATTGTCTTTCGAGACGTTATATGGTCATTCCTGAGCCAAGTAATGGCGATTATATGACCCATACAAATAAAGTGCATTATAAGTTGACTGTGTTATATAATTCTTCAGCGAGACTAAAACAACTACTCTGCGGCCACTTGACCTACCCAATACTCGCCGCCATTAAACAAAAAAAAAAATAACTGATGCACCCCCGTTTATTCCTGGTGGTGCAATGCATACCAGTTTAAAGAAAACACTGCAAGGGGAATGAAAGGGAATTATTAAATATTGTGTAAAAAACCATTTCTACTTTACATTGCAGTACATTGTATTTACAGCACTTTAGTCCAAGTACATTGCGCCCGGTGTACTTACTACTTTAAATTACAAAACCTCTAATTTAATTTGTACTTCAAGCACTTTTTAAATGTACTTCACCCAACATCGACAATATATACAAAGAAGGGAGGGGAAAGAGGAGGTGGTGTTCGTTGTCCCTGGAGAAAGCCCGATGCCTCCTCGCACCAAGCTTTCAGGTCTTTCCTGCACTAGAGGCGGGCACTCCGTCATGTCCTTCGGTAGTGAGCGCCGTAGAAGAGGAGTGAGACGGCTGAGCAGTTGATATACTTTACTGTAAGGAGCTTCACCGGTAGTAGCTGAGGGGGCGACTAATTCAACCAATGCACTGGGATTTAGGGATAGTGAGGGAAAAATATGAAAGACGCTTTACAATTCTCTGTAATGCCGAATTAGAGCGCAGCTCTTGAGGAGAATGAAGGGAGGGTACGGAGGAGGGTATGCCCCTCCTACCTCTCCGTACCTTTCCCTCCTCCGCTGCTGGTCCCCTCCTATTCAGCAGGAAATGTTTAAATTTGCCGCTAAATTTAACGGGGAAAGTGAATTGGTGTTGAGGTCACGTGACGTCAGTTAGCCCGCTAAATTTCGCGGGGAAATGTTCTCCGCTAAATTTGGCGGCAAAAATTGTTCCGTTAAATTTCACGTGACGTCACAGTTCATTCACGTGACGTCACGGGCCGCATGGCAATGTGTCCGAGTGACTTCAAATAGACAATCTCTTGGTTTTCCTTCCCCGTGTCTATAATTCTCCCTCATTGATGATGCTTAATCCCAGTGTACTTTGCTAAATTAGTCGCCTCTTAGCTTCTGCAGGGTCGAAGCCTAGCTGATAAGAAAGTATCAAATGCTGAGCCGTCTCCTCCTCCTCTCACAAGCTCCGCAGACCGTATCCAGCTTACCAGTATCTTGCTCTATATATCTGGAGTCCTGCTTCACTCCGTCCTCTCCTCGAACAACTAAGAGAGCTCCCCTCGGATTGTCGGGTATGGAGCCACTTCGTAATGTTGAACAAAGATAGAATTTCGCGAAATAAGGCCGCGAGAAACGTTGAACGGGACGCACGAAGTTCAAAGCATCACTCATACATCGATTTCTCAAACCGGGGGCCGTGTTTATGGAAAAGAAGGGCGCACAAGCGAGGACTATGACGTCAATGTCTTCCTGGAGCAGTTGAGAATGAGGGGAAGCAGCCTCGCTTCTTTCTCCGCAATTCGGCTCCCACAGCTGAGGGGACGAAGTGAAGAGGGGAGAGAAAATGAAAATCATGACGTGCCTGCGTGCCCACCCCCCCCCCCCCTAGTTCACAGGGGGGGGGGCCAAGGCATGTCTTTGCCCCCTCTGAAACAGCCACCACTGCGTATGGCAAGCACTGGCCGGCGGCGCCAATGGACGCCAAGGGCACCACTCCTCGGCCTTAGGGAGGGGGAGGGGGTCTAATTTGCCCCCCCCCCCCCCACACTAAAAAAAGACCGGTTGAACCGGCGTTTAAAATTGTCCAGCATCCAAATTCGTCGTTTCTGCTAACTTGCGGTTATACTTTATCTTCAGATGTTTGCGCAAGTAGTGCAAAGTATGATGAGAATAGAAATCGACCAGTCTAAATGGTGGTTATAAGCATAGTTTAAATTGGGATTACAAATTATCCACTTTTACTGCGATTATTTAAACTATATTTTCCTAAAAATAAAATCCTAATTTCGTTTTATATACCGTTTTTTGTGATTTCAATTTTCAAGCTTTTCGTGTTCATTCATTTCGTAAATAATTAAAGGGATTGTCCGGTAAAGTTCGTGTTTCTGAAAACAACTAGGTACATTATGTTGTCATTGCATTTAGAAATATCTTCAGCTTAAAATCCGAATGTTTAATCCTCTTCCGCATAAGTAATTAAATTTTAAACAGAGGCTAACTGCTCAAATCGCCCCCGCAAAACACACGGCGTTTTTATTGGCCACAGCGGAAGCTCTGACGCAACATCATGCAAAGAGAGCCACGACTGCTCTTGACAGCTGTTCTGAGAAAGACAATGTTGAGGGAAGTGTAATGGTCGCGGAGGGCCACCATGAAAGGGGGAGAGACATGAAAGGCTACGACAAGGGCAGCGCCTCGGAAGGCCTGTAAAGATACTGGAAGGCTTACATTTCGTGGCGCGTGGGACGCGAGATGGGCAAGGCCGCACCGGGAAAAGGAAAACACGTCACGCCAGCTCGGAGTTACGATCAAGACTGGTTCTATTTACAATATGTACATCAATCCAGAGACAGCGCGTGCCACTGTCAAGCACGTGGCGCCATCTCATTGTAAAAACACAAAATGCAGCTAAAAACACCATCTAGATTATTTACAGCACACTACAGGAAGCTCAATTCTTCGACGATGATCTCTTTACGCATCATCAACCATGTTGATAAAAGCCGGGAATAAGTCCACGCCTGCGACTCTGACGTCACCACTCCTGATGTGACGTCACGACACGACCAGCCATGCATACTTGCGAAATTGGGCGTGAAGTTGCGTATTGACCTTCATAATTGATTTCACAAACGTTGAGGCTCCTTTTAATGAAATAAACACCATATCTGACTATGGTTCAGCCCACTATACGTGACCAGCGCAAAAACCTAGTAGCTTCCGTCCGGATAACACCGGACAGTCGCGTTAAAATAATAACCAAACAAGAAAAGGTACAGGGTGTCACAAAAAAAAATTGCTAGGTTTTTTTTACCGCAAAAATAAACTTGGCATCGCCGAACGCTCATTCTCCGCCCAAACGTAGAGCTAGAGGTCACAACCAGATAGATGCAAGTTTCAGCCCGATCTGATAACTTAATCAAAAGTTTTAAGTGATTTTCTGAAAATTTCATTGGGAAAATGGAGCCCATTTTTGCCCGTTTTCGGTTTCTGGTGCCATAGAGCCCCATGTGTTCGAAAACTCCGTCGGCCGCCATTTCCCATTGAAATTTTCAGAAAATCCCTTATAACTTCTGATTAAGTCATCGGATCGGGCTGAAACTTTGGCATCTGGTTGTGACCTTGCTGAATGGCGATGCCTATAGTTGATTTTGTGCGGTAAAAAGACCGTGTAGATTTTCTTTTAGTGACACCCTGTATATATCAGGTTGAGCACGAGCAAAATACGGTGCTCTTCTGAGCAAATCAGAAGTGGGAACTTTGTTTTTACCTTCCTCTTCATTATTTCACTTCCGATGGTCGCACAAACACAAAAAAGAACGAACTGCTTGACCGTACAATTTTTGCTCTGATTGATTGGAGGCATCGGCCCGTGGAGTTGGCTGCGTTATCATCTAAGGTAAAGCGAAGTCACAATTTAGATCTTAGGATCAAACAAACGAAGGGCATCTAACAAGCCCCCCCCCCCCCCCCAAAAAAAAAAGTGTTAATTTTTTTGATCAATTGCAGAATTGTCATGCAAACAAAATCTTCGTTGCAGGGCGCCTTCTCAATAATAGGCCTTTGTCAGAATGTAGGCACCTCGGACGGGATTCAAACCCGCCAAATGGGGGCCCGTGGGTAAGCGCTTTGCCTCAGAGCCACCGAGACTTTTTACAGCGAAGTAGGGTTTCGTGGATTTTTTATGTGCGTCAACAAAAACTCGCAGCGCCCTCTCTTTGTCGTCGTTCCAAGCGCTTGCGTGCCTAGTTTCCTTCCGCTCTCCCGGGGTGGCGGTCCCGTCGCGCGTGTCTACTTTCCGCCGGGTGGCGGTCCCGTCGCGCGTGTCTAGTTTCCTCCGGCTCCTCGGGGCGGCGATAGTCGTCCACGCGAATGTATATAAAAAACCAGAAAGACAAGTTGCCGTTCTCCATTTTCAATTTCACTTCTTCTCGTCGTAATGGGGAGGCCGCGTATAGTCCGGACTCCCGAAGAGCAACGCGCCTACGAAGAGCAACGGCGGGAACGGCAACGAGAATGTCAGCGGCGGCGGCGGGCGGCAAACACCACCGATGAAGATCGTGCATAAATGTGTTCGTACCTTTGTTCAAAATTCTGTGTCACGTCTGTGTCGTGTGCTAAACAGCTTCGCTGGTCATCCACCTTCACAGAGTGGAATGGCTCATAATTTTTAATATACTATTTCCGGTTAAAAGCCACAGAGACGGATATAAAACAAAATAAATGTCGCACCAATCCAACAAGTTTTAGTGTGATTGCAAAAACACTTCCTGCAATTCACAAAAAAAAAAACAATTGAATTTGGCAAACATGGTGGAATTACAACCGTCGGAGTCCATTTTATGGCGTAAATTTTGTTCGGGCATACCGATGCACAGGGGAACGCGACGCAAAAGCAGCTGCGGTACATTCTCTTTAATATCGCATTCATCCAACTCGCATGGAAATTGGCACAACACAAACACCTCAAGTTCCTAATCTACGCTGACGATGTGACGCTCTGGGCCACCCATCTGGACCACACTCAACATCAAGATATACTTCAACGAGGGCTGAACACTCTCCACCAGTACACCCAAGCCATTGGCCTGGAATTATCCCCATCTAAATCTTGCTACATGCGCGTCTGCAATAATGCTGCCCGCAAGAAGCTAGGGACAGACGACCTCGATCTGAAGGTGGGTCCACAAACACTCCCCAAAGTTGAAACTATGAGAATTCTCGGCCTCCAAATCCACAAGACCGGCAGTGCCAAAGAGTGGCTCGTATCCATAAAGAAATCAGCCCACTCTATGCTCCACCTTATCAACCGCATCTCCCAGAGACGCGGAGGTGCTTGTTCTGCGATTGCCACGTGCCTCGTGAAGGCCATTTTACAGCCTAGGATAATCTACCAAGCACAATTTCAGAACCTGACAGAGACGCAATGGAACTCGCTGGAAACTGTCAACCGGGCAGCGATGCGCAGCATTACCGGCCTCCCGATGCATACGCCTATTAAGCTGTTACAGGAGCATGCTCACCTGAATACACTACGACAATTATGTGATCAACGCACACAAGCCCGGGTTGCCAAACATCAACTGTACGCTTCAGAATTTCATAAGGAAACGTCATACATTGAGAAGATACAGCAGCTTCCCCCTGGAGTTTTTCCTGCCTTACCACCAATAAGACCTCCCGCCGCAAGGCACGTCAAAATCCCAAGGCCCATAATCCAAACCCTTCTTCTCCGGATCACTGTATCCTGTACACGGACGCTGCATGTACGCAAAACGGAGGAGCTACTGCATTCGTCAGTCGCACTCATCCCCACCTTGACGACCAGAAGAAGTTTGCTACATCGGACGCATCTCCTTTGCTGCTTGAGCTACAAGCCATCTATGAAGCCCTTCTCGCAGCCTCCAAAGATCACTCCATCGCTCAAGTGACCATCTTCACTGACTCCGCTCAGGCCATTAGGCACCTGAAACAGACCAAACAAGCCATGAACATTGTTCAAAAGATCCATCGTTTACGACACCATTTCGCGGGCATGGTCGTCATCGACTGGGTGCAGGGCCACGGCCCTGCAGAGGGCAACATAGCGGCTCATGAGGCGGCCAAACGGGCAGCCCAATCAGAGGACCTGCAGAGCCACACCCTCCCCATGGACCTCGTGGCGACACTTCTGGCCACTAAGACCAGGATCCGGGCAAGCACGCGAGCTCTCATACCACCGTGCACCGCCCGGGTTCCCCCTGGTCTGTCCCGGCTCCAGGAGGTGTTGCTCCGGCGCATTCGCACTGGATGCGCTATCACACCGGCAGTCCTCTCATCCTGGCGAGGGGACCACAGCCGCATCCCTCCCGCCTGCCCCCACTGCCCCGCTCCGGCGGACCAGGTGGATGTTCGCCATCTCATCTGGACCTGCCCGGGGATACGGGCGGATCGGGAGCACTACGTCCTCCAGGCGGGGATACGGTGGGACGATCCGGAGGCCTACAAGACCTGGACGACCAACAACGCCTGCGCCCGAAGCCTTCTAGACTTCGTCCATACCGCCGGCCTCCCCGCTTTCCTTTAATCCCTTTCCCACTTAGGCCTGCGGGCCTTTCCTCTGGGCAATAAACAACAACAACAACAAAACGGTACACTCGCGGCCTCGCGCTTTGTTCTTACATCTCTGGTTCGCTCACTGGTGTGTGTATGTTTATACAGCCGGAAGTTAGTCTGCCTCAACGAGCGACTTGTCTCCCAGCTGTAGATGAGCAATTTAGTCAGTGCGGTACAATCGCTAGCCTCGGGGATCACTACTGCGTGCACCACGCAGTAGTGATACACGACCGCACGCCGGTACGATGCTGATCCAGTCTCGAAGCGGGCAGGTGTGGGATTGAGCTCGCTCACTGCGGGCATCCAGGCATCTGACACCCAAACGTCTGGTGGCATTTCTATTTCTCACGTGGCGTTCCAAGCGGCAGATGATGACAAATGCTAATCAAGCTAATCTTGAACACGTGTCGCCATCTGCATTTGATATTTGAAAACTGCAATTTATCGTAAGTGAATGGGAAAATATTGAGATTGAATACGAAACATCTCGTGTAATCTCTCGATATGTAGTTTCTAGAAAATGTCATATAAAGAAATGCTTTATTTAATATCTCCTTATTTTGGTTGGTTAACGTGATTCCGTTTTTAGCAATAAAAAATAATACAATTTTAATCTTTAATTATTTATTTTAAAATATACTTTCTCTGTACAGTTCATTGCTCACTTCTTTAATTCATTATAACCAAAAGACCGCTTACGGAAATTATCGTCGGCGTGAGGACGCTGTAATTGGATAAAACAAATCTTGAATATCAGAGGCTATGTTCAACTAAAAGCTAAATAATTAACAAGCAAAAATAAACGTAATATCGAGACATTAAAGTGTAGTCAGAAAGCAGGTCTTTAATTTCACATTAATTTTATAACTGTAGACAGTGTAGAGTAATATATATATATAAAGAGTTATAAACCGTCAAAAAAGAAGCAAAATGACCTGCCCTATAGAAGAGCTGCATAGACAACAGAAAAAACCCTCTGAGTTGGTTGAATCTTGCTTTTATTCCAAGCTTCAGGAGCCTGGAAAGGTGGAACAGTTACGTGTTGCGCGACGCTCGATTCAAATCAGATTTTTTCACGCCAAACTCCCAGCCACATTGCGCTTTCTGGACATCATTTTCGCAGCAGGTTTCTTGCTCGCCCTGACGTTCCTGTTCTTCACTGGGGATGACCGACCAGTTGTTGACTTGCTGCGGCCTAGACCTTCGCCTCTGCTCTTCCCTGCCGTCGCCTTCCTTGCCGTGGACCTCCTAGTCGTGGCGTTGGCACCTCTGGTCTCCGAGCGCGATGACAAGCAGCTCCTGGTGCGCCTCGTCCTTCTTCGCTTTGCCGAGTCGCGGAAGCCCTGTTCCTCTTGCGTTCCCGGCCTGGGAAGGGGACGCCATGGAGCGCCCTCGCTTACCCCGCTGGTGGACGCGGTTTCCATGAGAAAGGATTCAGTCCTCCCGGCCTGGAATTTCTCTGTCGCACGTTTGGGCCTAGTTACAGCGGTCTCGCTTATCAAACCGGGGACAGTCGAAGTCTCTCTGTAAGAATACATGGGAACCACGACTGTCGGTCTCGAGACATGCGAGATGACGTTTGAAACTGGTGGCAGGCTGATGTCCATTAAACTCTTTCATGTACAAACAAAAACAAAATCTTTTTACGTTATCCACAGCAACATAGAAAATGACTTTATCAGCTGCCTTCAAAAGTAACAATAGAAGAATTACTGCGGTAGTCCTACATTTATCGAAAAATGTTTCCTTTTTAAGTAACGAGTAGATCACATGTTTGTCGCCGCTCTGCATAATATAGGGGCCGTGTTCCAAAATTCTACTCGATGTTCAGTACCTTGGCGTTCTAAAACCTACTCACGTCCAGAGTTTTTTAACCTGTGTGTACATGACACGACCCGCCGGAGTAACTCGGATCCATTTGTGTAAGATTTGGAACACTATCTCAATGGCGGCCGGTAGCAGCATGCGCGGCTGGTGAGCGTCGTGCCGATGCCGAGCTTCCACAGCTCTTTTGCAACGTGCATTCCACACCATCAGGATTGCCGCGGTCTTAGCAGCCAATTAATTTGAGCCTCGTTCTGATCATGCGCTCTCAAACAGCCCCCAAATATGAGGCCCTGTTCTGATTCTGCCCGAGTCCTGGCTGAACTAGTTCAGTAGTGCAGGAACTGGTGCATCTCGATTCAACCCGAAGTTGCACTGGCCGCTGCACTGGCGCGTTCGATTCATCCCAGTTCTGAACGAGTTCAGACCCAGTTCCTCAAAATCTTGCACCGGCTTCGGAGTCAGTTCAGCGTCCAGTGCAGAAGCAGACGACAAGAGCAGACGGCGATAGCAGACGGCGAGTAGCAGACGACAGTTCTCGTCTGTCTCTGCTCGCGGTGCCATTTTTCGCAGCTCTTGCTCAATTGTCTGCGATGTTTAACAACAACGCCGATACGGACGTTGCCTTTCCTCTCATTACGATACCCGCGGTGGAGGTGGACGCGGAATTGAGATCATGACCGAGGGTAGGAATTTGATTGATTATGATATTTTGAAAGCGTTTTAGGCACCTGCTCGTGTAGGTTTGGCTCCTGTGGTAAGTGTTGAAATACTGGCTCACGTAACTTGTTTCTTTGATGCTATCTGGGGATCCACAGTGTTAATATTCTTCCTTACCGACACGGAAAAGGTATTGCACTTTTGATAATTCCCGCCTTCAGTTGCTCTTGGATGCATACTGACGACTCCGATACATTGCAGAGGTTGTGGATTGAGTACATTGGCCCTCGCATGCTCCGTAGCTGAGCATAATACTGCATGCTTTGTCCGCTGGTATCTGGACGCCCACTAACGGGCCTGGGGAAAACGACGCCGAGAATCGGCATTGGCTTGGTAGTTCCATGCAGGTATTTCTTGAGAATCAGCATAAACGCTTCAGCTTGACGCCAAAGTTACTGGTCGATAAGTGTATTGGCCAAAACGCTATCGCCAGGCCTTCGTCTTCGAGGTGAGCGCTATCGACGCGCGTCGCGGTGACTCCCGACGCAAAATCATCCTGATGCCGCGAACCTATCGTCGAAATGCGAAACTCGAGAGACTTGGAATGAATCTACTATTGCTAATTGAATGTGAAGGACACGAACGCTTATGGAAACGAGAGGAACTGAACGGCCGTTAAAAATGCAGATAGAAACACATTTCGTGCAGAAAACGTTTTTAGTACACGCGAATAAAAAATATTCACAGAAAAGATTCCGTTATTATACTTTAAAGACTAAGGAAACACGAATGCTCTAATCAAACCGCGACTAATTAAATGTCGCATACAACGTGGCGTGGAGCAAGAGCAACCGCTCTGGAGCCAACAGATGCAGACGACACCCTGCGCTTCCGGAAAGCCGATCACAGCGCCAGTCCCAGCGCGGCGGCTGCACTGGTTCTGCGCCCCCGCTGCACGACTCCTGCATTCCTCTGAACTCGGACAGAACTAGTTCAGAACTTTCTGGCCGAATCGAACAGACCTATGGTGTCCAGTGAATACCCCTAGGGAGTATTCAATGGCGGCCATAGCTGATTCCACGGCTGCCGAGCGCGTGCCGGCGGTGAGCTTCCACAGCCCCACGTAACGTGTATTCCAGACCATCAAGATCGTCGGTCTTAGTAGCCTATAAGTGAGAGTTCGGTGCGAGCATGCGCTGGGAACAGCGCACTCAAACCTGGCGTCCAGCGAACACTTCCATATAGATGGTATTCATTGAACGCCAGTTTTTTGTTCGGGTTCCAAGCAATCTATCTTCAGGAGTCAGATTGCTCCACTGTACTATGGTGGCTATAAGGGAGGTGTGCCGAGCAGAACATCGATTGCGTGCCACTTGTTCATGACGCCGATGGCACCGGTACCCTGCGCCTGGTGCCATCGGGCGGCCACCGGCACCAAGCGTAGAATAGACCCTTCCGGAAATTCGGAGTGCCATCTGGTGGTTCTTAAAGCAGTTTAGGTTTTGCCATATCAATGGCGGAAATGAACTTGTATCAGCACCGTCACTTTTGCAAGTCAACGGCACGCGAGGAATTGTTCGGTGTGTGTACTTTCTCGATCACTTTCAGTTCGATGGTGACCAAGAACCTGCATTTAGAACAAAGCTCCAACCCATTCAGATGCCTCGAGAAAATTCTATACACCAAAGTGCTTTAAATGCGATTGCGTGCCACCCGCAGATTGACTGAATCTGAGTTATTAGAAATAAACGCCTACGTAGCTCTTGTGTTCCATTCCTACGTCGCGTCGTGCTAACCCCCCGAATGTACAGGCCTCGCATCATCCACTTAGGAGCATCTTCAACGTCTTCCTTTATCAGTCACTACAAGGCCGCCATTGGTATGGCACAGATGCCGTCCCGCAGATGATGATAGTGATCAAGGTGGCCAGATTGAATTTCGGAAAGGGTCTATTGCGTCCTGCATGAGCACGCGTAGTGCGAGACGCTCTCGTGCCTCGCGCGCTCGCGCACAACACCTGAGACGCTTCACGCCACGCCCCTTCGAAGCAATATACACCGGTATCCTGGCTACAGCGCCACTTTTTCGTCATGAAGCGGCGGCACGTGGAACTACCCAAGAATGCGGAGCGCTCGGCACACCTCCTTATAGCCACCATAACTGTACGGAGATAAACAGGGAGAGGAGCAGCAGCGATGTCAGGAGCGCCGAGCTCTGATTGGAAGGATCAGTGGGTAGGTGCAAGAGGCCTCTCTCTCTCCCTACTGTCTCACTTCAATCAGAGAACAAGAGCGTCGTCTGCTCCTCGCGCAAGGCCTGGCGTTCGGACGCCGAACACCAGGCTCTGCGCGCTCTCGAACCGGAAATTCGGAAGATCCTCCATTGACACCTAGAAGGCCATCTGAATCGAACAAACTAGACTCGGGCCTGCCTATCATGCCAAGGCCTAGGCGGTCTTGGCATAGGACCTCGGTCTACTTACGGACTGGCTGCTGCTTGCTAGCGGGCCGGAACCTCGCGGGCAGGCGACGTCGGGCGCCGAATGGGAACGCGGACTCCCCCTGGATGTCGGCAAGGAGCGCCATCACTCTAAAAAAGCCCGTGCGTCTACTTTCCCGCACAACACTCGGAGCAGCCAATCATCGCAACTTACGGAGGCAGCTCAGCGAATGACGATGCCGAAACATAGGTTTAGACCAAAAAACGCAGAATGAGTTGTGGCATTAAGCAATGCAAGTGTGACGTTTTGCATTGCTTAATGTCACAACTCAGACTGCGTTTTTTGGTCTAAACATATGTTTCGAGCATCGTCGATTCGCTGAGCTGCCTCCGTAAGTTGCGGTGATTGGCTCTCCGAGCGTTGTGCGGGAAAGCAGACGCACGGCCTTTTTATAGAGTGCAAGGGCGTCGTAGCCTCCTCTTCGGGACCGCTGGCCGGTTCGTGAGCTTCCAGCGGGCCCGAACCTGCGTCCGACCCTGTGACTGCCCTCGTTCCGAATGCGAGACTGGGCCCGCGGTACACGCGATCTCGCGCTCTCCCTTGTGGCGCCTTCGTCCTCTTGGTCGTCTCAGATTCACGGCGTCTCGCACAGCTTTGACCTGCACAGCTTTGATCAGTCGCTCCACGTCCGTATTTTGAAACATTTGAATGCATTTACTACAGAAGGATATTACGAATCGCCATTTCGGTGATTTTTATAAAATATTCGAAGAGTCAGGATGCACTGGGATCCCCGGCGTTTGAAATCGAATTTCATCCACCGCACGTCGTAAAAAGTCTGCAAGAAAACGAAAACACAAAAACGAGAGAGCCGAAAACATTTTTTTTTGCTATAGACTTTAAAGAAAAGCGGACTCTTTTACACCTTCTTTCCTTCGAAAGCTCTCTGCCTTTTCACTGCGATGCATCCGCGGTGCCACGGCACGTCAGCCAAATTCACGTCGCCTATTGGATAAGGGCCTACCTCACCAGCACCACGAACATAAACAATAAATAGCCGGCGAATGTTTCTTAAAGGTTTTCTTAAAGAGTATTCTGATCCACATTTTGTTGAATAATTAGTGATGTGACGGAAATTGCTGAATGTTATAATGCTAGGAGCTATGCGCCATCTATCGTGTGGTAACCGAAGCAAGAGAAAGGTAAGACTGCCTGCGTGTCCGGTTGCTGCAAACATGGCGTCGGTAGTGATCGTCCCTATCGGCGTGGTAGAAGCTCATCGTTCGGTGACGCGATTGACTAACCTTAGCATCTGTCCTGATGACCCAGCGCGAGAGGATACATCTACTCGTTGCGGCGATGTTGTGGCGGCACCCTCAAGACAGCAGAAGCGCTCGTGCCGTCGTCTTCGTTTACTTCGACTAACAGTGGTGCTTTCTTTGCATTTGTGTCCTCGAACATAGCCCGGATTTCTTATTTTGCGCATTCCATCCGTGTGCTCAAGTTCAATATATTACTGGTGCGTACGGTATTTAAAGGCGTGTATGAAGGGATTCGAATTTCGGCGCGATTTCATCACCCGAGAAAAAGTGATCCGTGTTAGCATTTCTCAATTCTCGCAACGTCTATGTGATCACCAAATCAAATTTCTACGTTGCTATATCGCTGCTAAAGTTACACCGTCTTTTGCAATCGTAGAAAAAGCGTGTGGCGAGATTTGTACTGTTGGCTAAAGTCGTGTTCTGAAGTCATGATCGTTTAAGACGGCTTACTGCATCCTTTTATTTTCCCTTTTCATCCACTCTGCCCTGCGAGCCTATCCTGACAAAATAAATGTTAATAAAGCTTAAGCCCATAGAAAACTCTGTGCATTTTCTGCTACGCCAGAGAATGACAGTGCGTTGCCCTTTCTTTAGAGATACCGCGGAAACGGCTGACGGCACCGGACAAGCGTCTGCCGTGCTGACTACCTGCTTGGCATCGTACCGGCGTGTGGGACAAGTCCCATGCTGTCGCTGAAGCCAACATATCTAATTGAACTTCGCTCAGCTGCGATGTGTCCATGGCTATCGCGGTAATGAGAGGCGCCTATTAAAAGAACATGTCGGTGGAATCGGTGCCATCAGCGCAGTAAAACCCTGTGGTATGGTGGATCGAGTGCTCCGCATTCTTAAATAGTTCCACGTGCCGCCGCTTCATGACTAAAGTGGCGCTGTGCCACGATACAGGATACAGTTACTCTAGATACAGGCAAAGATGCAAGTGCCATAGCCTACTCTATACTGCCGAAGCTCCGGCAGATTGCCACGACAGGTGGCCGCCGAAAGCGAAAAGGTAGAGCGGAAAACAACGGATCGAGAGAAGAGTAGGGAGGCTCTAGTGGGAGTGGGCGCAAACAACGGGCGCAACTGCTAGATCGGGGATCACGGGATATGGACGCCATTTAATTGCTAATTTCTGCTGGGGGTCTATGGGGCAAAGGGTCGTTTTATTTCTTAACTCAGGTCATAAGAGCCCCTTATTGTGCTTGAATAATTTACGCAAGGTATAAATGATTACTTTTCCACAGCCATACCAGTTTTGTTCTGGCAGGTTGCAAGTATTTGTTTTAACGCGAAAACTGGTAAATTCCGACATCTTGACGCTGCTGCTGGTCTGGCAACCCCGCTTTCTCCTCGAGACGTTTGCAATTCCCGGAGCGAGAAGGAAGTGAGAAAGGCTACGTTAAGGCGTTCGTTGCTTGCAATGGGGGGCGAGAGGAGGAGAAGCATGGGGTAACAGAGTTGCAACAAAGCGGGCGTCTGCTCTCCTGCAGGCAACATTGGCGCATATCCTTTCTTAATCCTTTCCCTCAGGCCCCGCCATTAAATTGCAAACGCTCTCCAGGATTTGAGTTGCGCCCACCTTCACTAGAGCCTTCCTAGAGACGTGTCTAGGTGCCCTTATGCACTTTCGCCACGTCTGTCTTAGAGGTGGCGGCATTCGGCCATTTCTTTGCCCAGAATGCACGCGCTTCGATCTCGTTCAGAGCGAGCACTTAGCTCTGCCCTGTGCTTTCGCGCCATTTTAAGGCCCATTCGGCACGCGCAGACAGTTTCAATACAACAATGGGTGACTTCACCCTATGACAGACGCACATCGAGGCACCCTAGACGTTCATGTAACGGGCGTCTGCGGCGAGACGCCGAAACACACTTCTCCCGAGCAATGACCCATTGCTATATTACCCTAGCACCAAGGAGAATGCAGGGATTGGTGTTCCACGCGCCACACGCGCACGACTTCCCCTTATAAAATATTCGAAGTAAATAACCAAAATAAAGCGTTGACGAACGCGCGTGCAAGATGCCATTTGTTTTAGGTATTTGCTTTAGAAAATTACTACTGCTGACGCCAGCACGTGCGGCGCGTGGAACACCAATCCCGGCATTCTCCTTGGGTGCTGGGGTAATATAGGAATTGGTCTATTACCAGTTTTGAGGAATGGTACTTACCTGAAGTACAGTGTTCCTGAAGTTGGAGCGAGAATTATACGAAGCCTATGGAAGCACTTCCTATCAAGTTCACAAAGAATGTCCGCTCGTGCTCCTCGCGTTCTCGGGCTACTGTTTCTTTTCTCGTCGGGTTTGAAAACCATGTTTCGGGTCCTCGCCGTCTAAAGCTGTGCGCTGAATACCAGATTCCCTAGACTTCCTGTATAAGCCTCTACGGGAGCCAGAGTTGCGCGTTCACGTGAGGAGCCGGATCAAGTGCCGTGCAGGAAAGTAGACGTTGCGCGCGCCCCGCCGAACGTTCCTGCTTTGAGCGCGCCGCGCGCCTCGAACGCGCGGCGCTGCTATTCGCCGAATATAGTCACGTGAGGAGCTGGATCAACATGCCATGCAGGAAAGACGGCGCTACGGGGATGAACGCGCAACCTGGCTCCCGTAGGGAGCCTATACAGAACTCTAGATTCCCTTAAAGCCGATTCCCTAGTCTGTTTCTCAGGGTGAAGACATCCATTGTTTTCCTGAATCTGCCAGCGCGTGACACTCTCGCGCACTCGGTGCGTGACTTGGGCGGTAAAATGGCGTCTATGCGTTCGCTAAAGCTACGCGCTCGAGCTGAGTGACACCGGATTGCGCGCACTTCAAAATGTATAAAAAAACGATTGGGCGGAAAAATGGTTGAGATGTCACCAGTCAAGCAAAAGCGCGCGTGTGTATGAAGGCGCTCTAGATTCCCGAGAAATGCTCTCTGCCACTGATCTCTACAAAGAAACGCGTCCACTAGCGAGAGCGTCGCAGGCGGACAACGACAGGCGAACAACGACAGGCGTTCAACGACGCTGGCTTTATTATCTAAGCACCTCGGCGGTTGGGTGGAAGGTCGTCCGTGAGCGCACCCGGTGGACGGAGCTCGGGCGAGGTGGGAGCCTAGGGCAGGCCGAACACCTCGACTTCGGCGAGCTGGAGCACGTTCTTGAGGGCTCCATGCAGTCGGTGCAGTTCTGGGTGATCTGGATGGACACGTAGCGGCCCCGCACGGGGCACGGCTTGCACTCGAGGAAGAGCAGCGCCTCCTCCTCGATCCCGCCCTTCTCGTGGTAGTGGCAGCGCGTGTTGCCCTTGAAGTGCACGTCGTTGAACTCGGACGTGATGGGCACGGGACCCACGCGCACGTCGCCAGTCGTGCAGCCGGTCGCCTGCGGGGGAGGGGGAACCTGCCGTCAGTCGGCGCACTTCCCGAGCCCTATTCGTGTCGTCCCTACCTCCCTTGCCAGCCTAATTTGCTTGTCATCTCCGACGCCGAGGAAAAACGCGCACGCCCCCCCCCCCCCCCAGAAATTGAACTTTTCGACCTGGGAAAAATCAGAAACCAAATCTTAAATGAAGGGTCGCAAGGATTGCCTACCTCAAAGTGCAGCGAAAGTCGAGCGAAAGCTCCTCGATGAATTTACGATGCTACTCGACTGCAGAGCGAAATTATCCCGGGAAAAGGTCGAAAGCGCTGAATTAACTAAGCAGGACAAACAAAGACACCCAACACAAGGCCCGTAGACTTCTTTTCCCATTCCGCTTACTTTGGGGCGCGAGATTGAACCTGTTGCTGTTTGGACCCCGCGCCGTTTCGCCTTTCTTAACTCAAAATTGAAATGTTAGGCGTTTCTGACGCAGACTTATGATTATTCGATGCATGGTAGTTTGTATGTTGTCGCCATTTTTTGAAAAATATACGAAATTCACGAGAAGTTTAGAGCGCAATATAAGATGTATCGCGATCATACTAATTGCGCTCTCTTTGTCTCTTCTATCTCGGTATGGTATAATTTAACGTTTATTTGCTTATTACGAGGAAAGCGGGAAAATGCAGGTTTCAAAAAGTACACCCACGTTACATGGGCACCCAAAACCGCAGTTAAGTCACCCTGAGCTGCACTTTCGCTTCATCGCAGTTACCACACTATAGGTACTCTCGGACAGCTCTTTTCGAAGGAGTGAAGACATGCACAGTCCTAGACTATGGTGACTGTGGTTAAGTGTAACTCCAGTTAAGTGTTACAACGATATCAGATTCGCATATTTCCTTACACACTTTTGCTAGTAGAGTTATAACTACGTTCTGTACTAGTGTGTTGACCTCTGTAGCTGGTCAGGTGACTGTATCATGACTGACATGCAAAGCGCTAAAATCAGGAACCGATAGATTATAGATAGGGTTCGGAGTTTTCGGTTTAAACCGATAAAAACCGATAAAAGTACGCCGAATCCATTTTCGGAAATTCGGTTTTAACCGAAAAAGGTCAGTTTGTAGGTTCGGCGTTTTCGGTTTAAACCGATAAAAACCGATAAAAGTACGTCTAATCCGTTTTCTAAAATTCGGTTTTAACCGAAAAAGGTCAGTTTTTTAGGGCCGCGTCGAGGTGGGTGGGGGAGGAGGGAGAGAGAGAGAGGGCTTTGCAAGGTTCGACATTGTGTGACGTCTTCGTGATTGCCCTCTTCCAAGGTTCAACATGCAACAAAAGAGGTCTTGGATTGGCCTTCGCGGGACATCTGTGTCCTTTCTGTGATCGGGCTTAGTGTGTCAAGTTCCCGGTCCTAAAAAAAAAGTTTGGATGTGGGCTAGTATAAGGTTTTTCGCTTCATGCACTTCAGAGGACATCGAGGAAAGCCGTTAATACCTTTCTTAACACCCTCTCTCAAACTTCCCTGTGGTTGAAAACATAAATACAATGGATTTTTTTTTGCCATTCCGCTGGTTACTGTACGGTCATCACCTCAGACGGTCACGTCGTCAGAATGGGAAGGAAAAAGAAGCGCGCTGAAGATTATGCCCGCGAATTCCGCGATTTTGAGGTGTGTCCTGACGGAAGTTGTAGCGAAGACCACGTATGTATATGTGTCGTTATTCTTTGAGTGATCACAAATATCACAGCTACAAGGATCATCTGATCCGGTGTCCGATTGTGTTTCTTTCATATTCACCGAAAAAAAAACGGTAAACTTTTTGGGAATAAATATACACCGAAAAAAAACCGAAAATTGAATTTTAAAATAAACACCGAAAAAAGTACGCCGAATTTTGAAAAAATAAAAACCGAAAATGCGGAACCCTAATTATAGACCCCTGGAGCCACTCACGAGCTACAGTTTCAACCGTTGCCCGCACTGAAACTAGTCACAGATTTTCGGGACACGGGGCTGGTCCTTTCGTCAGTCTAGAATACTTTATCGGATTCATACTTTGGGCGGATTCGTCGAGCGGACTCCCCCATCGCGTGCTCGCGCTGCAGAGAAGCGACATTCGCAGTACGCATGTTGTCAGGAATGATAGACGATCAGGTAGCAGAAAACGGAGTGAACTAAATATTTCTTGGGGGCGAACTTGTGCCAGAAACCGAAAAAAGAAGAAGAACACACGTCGAGAAAGCACCAGCGAGCGTCGACGGCGGCAGCAGCACGCGACGGTGCGCCGGCGTAACAGCTGGATATCGCGAGAAAGAATCAGTGAATGAATCGGCAATACGGCGCTCGGCTCCTTATGTACTATACTTGTCATTTCGAATATTCGATTTAGAATGTTCGGGGAAGAGCTAGAGCAAGACTGACTAGGCAAGGTCATTTTTACTCATTCTCTTTTAAGCTCGGAGTAATACCCAATTCACACGGCAGCGTAAAGGTCCCTTGGCACAGGTACCTGTAGTAAGGGAGCTAGAGATCGTGATCACATGGCGCATAAAGGTCCCTTTTCGCTAAGGGAGGTCCTGTGTTAAGCGGAACTCGCCGAGCTCCCTTAACAGCTACAGGGAGTAGCCTCGGACCCACGAACGCAAAATAAATATCACAGATATATAGATATATATTGTTTAATGCATTATAAATATATATATATATATATATATATATATATATATATATATATATATATATATATATATATATATATATATATATATATATATATATATATATATATATATATATATATATATATACAAGTAGCAAATTATGAAATGATTGTGAACAGAAATGTGATGGAATAATACAATTATGATTAACGCATACTCTAGCTAGCAGGTAGCAGCGGCGGCACGTGGAAAACAATGTCTGCTACGAACCCGAACATGATGGACCACTGCGAGCTCTTTTTCGAGGTTGTAGACGAGTTGTCCGACTCTCCCGCCCAGGACACTTTTATTCTCGTCGTCGTCCATCCCTTTCGATGGCGGGACTGGCGTAACCAGTGGGACTCCGATGTGGTTTGTTTCTGCCGGGCACTATTTATCTACGTACTTCAGTGAGAACTTTGCGGGAAAATGGAGCTGCTAAACTTAAAATGTCGCCCACCTCGCAATGGAAACTCGTAAACACAAATGATTTAGGGCCAGTGTGGCCAGACGGGTCCGACGTTTTAAAGCAAGTCTCATTTAGATTCGCCCTTAGACTTGGAGAAAAACAAAAGTGCCGCAAAAGCAAACACAAATAATATTTAGGTTTCAAATGTGATATTTCACACGCAATAATCAACAACCGCACGTCAAACCGATTTCGAGGAATAATTGTTTTATCACTTGCTCCTCTCGCGGTTTAGCAGGAATGCGATCGACATAAACTTAAAGTGCTCCGTTTTATTTATCGTGTGATCAAGAACGCCATTTACGACAGGTACCTTCAGCTAAGGGAGCTACGCCAAAGGTACCTTACGCTGCCGTGTGAATGGGGTGTAAGAGTATACACGAACCTTCTAAATGAACAGAGAAGCGTATCATCTCGAACATGCACGCGGCAATATTTTTGTCGTGAAGTTCCCAGCCTTGGGGGCGGAAAAACTGGTATTTGAGTTCCCGCTCCGTTAATCTACAGTTTCAAGTACTGGGCTTACGTAAGAGTGCGTAAAATCAAATTTGCGTGCCAACATTTTTTTTTTTCGGCTTTTTTTGAAAAGTTATTAGACCAAACACCTTGGGCGTATTCGTTGAGCAGGCTTCCCCATTGCTTGCTCGCGGTGCAGAAAAAGCAACAATCGCAGAGTGTTTTTTCTTTTGTTAGGCTGTCCCCGGCCTCGGCAGCGGCAAAACTGATCTCTGAGTCCCGGTTCTTTAAGCCACAGTTTCAAGTACTGGGTTTACGTACGAGTTAGTAAAATACAAATTTGTGTGTCACTATTTCTTTTATCTTATTCGGCTTGCGGGCCTTTTTTTATTTCTGTTTAACTTTACTGACATTTGCAAAGTTACCAGACGCAAAAATTGGGCGGATTCGTTGAGCGGGCTTCTCCCATCGCGTGCTCGCGCTGACAAAAAGAACGACATTCGCAAAATGCTTTTTCTCTTTTTTTTTGGCGGTGTTTTTGTTTTGGCGGCGGATAAACCGGTCTCTGAGTTCCGGTTCGGTAACTCAGTTTCAAGTACTGAGTTTCTCGTACGAGTTCGTGAAATCAAATATGCGTGTCAACACTTTTTTTTTTAAATTCGGCTTGCGGGTTCCCTTTTATTTCTGCTTAACTCCACTGACATTTGCAAAGTTACCAGATAAAAAAAGTGAAAGCCGTTTACAACTCCCTGTAACGCCGAATTAGAGCGCAGCTCTTGAGGAGGAGGGGGAGGCACGGGGGGGGTCACGTGACCTCGGAGACGGGGGGGGTCACGTGGCCTGGGGGTCACGTGACCTCGCGGAGGGGGGGGGATTTTCCCCGCTAAATTTAGCGGGAAAAATTTTCCGCTAAATTTAGCGGGAAAAATTTCCCGCTAGATTTAGCGGGGAAAAATTTTCCGCTAGATTTAGCGGGGAAAATTTTCCGCTAGATTTAGCGGGGAAAAATTTCCGCTAGATTTAGCGAGGAAAATTTTCCGCTAGATTTAGCGGGAAAATTTCCCGCTAGATTTAGCGGGGAAAATTTTCCGCTAGATCTAGCAGGGAAAATTTTCCGCTAGATTTAGCGAGGAAAATTTCCCGCTAGATTTAGCGAGGAAAATTTTCCGCTAGATCTAGCAGGGGAAAATTTTCCGCTAGATTTAGCGGGGAAAACTTTCCGCTAAATTTAGCGGGAAAATTTACCCATCATGCACCGCGCGGTTACGCCGACGCCGACGGCGACGCCGACGGCGACGGCGACGGCGACGCCGCTCAAGCCGAAACGGGCGCCTAAGAGCTGCGCCCTAAAACGTTAATAAAATGCCCCACGGGTCGTACTACCGTTTGAGACGTTTTGTGTTTGTCCCCTTCTTCGTCCGTCGTCTCCATTTATTCATATGTATATATATATATATATATATATATATATATATATATATATATATATATATATATATATATATATATATATATATATATATATATATATATATATATTTATTTGAGTGTCTGCAAACAGCCGTGTAGCCTGGGTGTCAGTGCACTGTGCTGGGAAGTTTTAAAACGAGGAAGTCACAAAAAATGGCCACTTGAACAAGCAAAGTATTATGTGTCTGTTGTAGACGTGCTATGGGGCTCGCACATCAGGACAAAAGGTGTCACGGAACCTGAAGTTCGCCCCGATAGCACACCAAAGTTAAGCGCCGTCAACAACTCTGCGCAGTGAAGCAGCGGCGTACAACTTGGCGCATGAAATACATATCTCTTCAAACCTCCGATAGTGCAGTGACGACAGATCGACGTCCACCTTTAGATTATTGCAGCCGTAAAAGCGACGGCAGCCAATGGGCATGAGTGCAAAAATTCGTATAAATTTACGTTGAACATTTTCAATTAAATTACAGTGTCACACCGCGACAGAGTTCCATACCACCAACGAGAATTCAAGGCGCGATCTTACAGTGCCCAATACAGGCTTAAAATACATTCAGAATTGGCAAACTTTTCTCGTAAGCCTCGAAATGACGCCCAGGTTTCGGAGTCCCTAAGTTAACAATGCACAGAAACATGTAGACGAACATCTAATCCAGAATCTACAAAAACGCCAAGATCACGCACATAAAGTACTCACTCAACTGTTCATAAAGAAAAGAGATAGTCAAGAGCTATGCTCTCCTTCTACCTAGTAGAGACATTACAACCATCTTTTTTAGGTTCAGTTACTCAAACACCACTGCTAACAGATCGGATGTAATTTGTACCAATAAACCGTCATTCTCATTGTCTACCTTGCCGAACAGTTTTAAGTCATTGGCGAACATTGTGCATTTTTGTGTTCCTAATACATGACTGTAAATCGTTTACCAAACACCAAAAACAAAACGGTTCTAGGTTAGAACGTTGTGGTACGCCCGACAAAGATGGAAATGACTGGACACACAGTTTTAAAATCCAACCTGATTTTAGCGATTATCGAGATAGCCCTTAAAACATGCGCAATACAATGGGTATAAGCCATATTTTTTCAATTTCATCATAAGTATCTGGCGGTCGACTTTATCTAATGCCTTTGTCATTTCAAAGTAAATTGTGTCCACCTGACTGCAATTACATACGGCGGGTCCGCTGTGACCACGGAAAGCAGCGAGGTCTGTTTCTACTGATCTTCCTTTGAGAAACCCGTGTTGTACAGGTGAAATTTTCTGCTACAAATAGGAATACAAACTTTCGTAAACCACCATTTCCAAAACCTTTGAAAATCCATGAAGAGAGGACACAGTAACAGGGGAGCTTGATGGGCTGGTTGGTTGAACGACAGTAAAAAACAACGAAAAATAGACGGGACACAAAGTAGAAGAGGGTCACAGGGCGAAGTTACTGATATCACAAGGATTCAAGACTTAAGAAGAGGTATTACAAGTGACATTTTCGAAGAAAAGGGTAACCTAATTTTTCAACGACAAATTAAATAGATATGTCGAAGAGGACAAATATTTCAGCACAGCCTTTGATGATAAAACTAGGAATGCCATCACAGCCAGTTGAGAGTTTCGGTTTTAGTTTCCTAACAGAGCACATTACTTCATCCTCTGTCACACTTTGGCTTGCATAAACAGGAAGAAAAAACCTTCCCCAATCTGCAACAACAGGAAGGGGTACTACTAGGTTAAAAAATAAGCATGAGCCTAAAGCGCTAAGCGAATGTCTGACACACTTTCTGTGGTTCGAAACAGATCCCTATCATCATGTTTCAAAAAGGCAGCGCTGACATTATCCTTGGTTTGTGGCCGTGCATAACGCCAAAAGCAATTCGGTTCTTTTCCTAGAAGTTCTCCTCCAGGTGGCCATGATAGCACGCATGATAGCACGAAAAACTTACTGCCAAATTTAACGCGATAGATTTTGCCGCCGTGACGTCACACGTGATGTAACGTCTGACGCCACGGGGGTAAAATCTTCCCTCTAGATTTGGCGGGAAAATTTTCCACTAAATTTAGCGGCAGAAATTTTCCCGCTAAGCCTAGCAGAAGAATCTTACCCTCGTGGAGAAGCGTCACCACGTGACGGTCCCCTCCTCCTCCTCAAGCGCTGCGCTCTAATTCGGCATTAAAGAATTGTAGACGTCTTTTTTTTTTTTTGTCTTTACAACCATTGCGTGAGCAAGACATCGCAAAGTTTACGTAAGCGCATGGCAATTATTCCGACTTATCTGCAATCGTCCTCATGACTGCGATTGGTTTCATCTTTTTTGCCTTAGGAACATTGAGTCTTGTATTCAATTGTTTATGGCATAAACTGTACCGCTGGCAACGGAAGGAATTTGTACCACCGAACAGCGTTCAAGGAAGTTCCAATTTTCTAGTTGGTTTTTCCTTCTGATTTTAAAACGTTACATGCTTAAAAAACGGCGGTGCCACAGGCTATTGTAAAAAAAAAACTGGTAGTGTTCGGTGTCTGGCTGGCGTCACGCTGTGACGTCACGCGAAAGTGCGTACATCATCCTGCTGAATTTGGCGGAAAAATTTTTCCGCTAAATTTTGCGGATATTCCCCCCTAAATTTGGCGGGAAAATTTTTCCGGGTTGAGTGGCGTGGCGTGAGACGCCCCACGTGACGTCACACGTGACGTCATTGTAGGAGCACGATCCCACAATGCAACGCGCGGTCACGCCGACCAAGGGACGCCGCTCAAGCGGGAAATGGGAGCTTAAAAGCAGCGCTCAAAAGAAATGTCAACTAAATGGTGGATGAAAACTCGTCAACTGGAACAAGCGCGTCACGCGCACCTTATTCACTTTGAAAACGGGCACGTTTGATATGACTTCGAGATCCCCTAAAATGTTTCCAGCACAGTTCTTAATTATGATTCGTCTGATAAGAGTCGTTTCCAGAAGTGGTAAAATGCGTCAGGCACTGTTGCTTTCCTGCTCCCTTGGGCGGATTCGTCGAGGCGGCTTGCCCAATCGCGTGCTCGCGTCGCGAAACAAGCGCACATGTTCGTACCGCCATCACCGATGCGGCGTCCGGTGCTTGGCGGTGTCTGAAAATCGATTGTCCATATCTTTAATTGCGCAAAACAACGACACCGTTGTAAGAAATCTGTGATCGCTGATAAGCATGATTGGATAGTCGAGTGCCGTGATACAGTGCCGCCCAGACGCTGCTGTTGGCGAGGAACGCTTTCGAGTACCCACGATGCTCCACCAGCGATCGCTGGCGCTGCACTGTTTCAAAACGACCCGCACGAAGCGTAGAAAATTCCGATGCTCGGCGAATTGACGGTTATTGCCGCTGGCAGCCGAGGACCGATCGGCTAATCGCCCTTGCGGGGTTTCGGTCGTCTCCTGTGTCGGTATCCTTTTGCTTCCGGCTTCGCATGCGCCTTCCAGCATTGGCGCTATTTCTTCCCGGTTGCTTTAGTTTCGTCAGGCGGGACTTCCCCCAACGCGCGCTCGCGCGTCGCGGAAAGCGTACGCTCGCAGAGCCCATATTTTTGTCGCGCGGTATCCGGCCTCGGCGGTGGCAAGATTGGTCTTTGAGTTCCGTGTCGAACGACCTTTTGCCATCGGCTTGCGGACCCCCTCGTCCCTAAAGCGATAGCATTATCCAGACTGCCGGGCACTGCCCGACTGGATGTGATGTAGGGCGTTACCGATCGTCAGCATCGGCCCAACGCTCGAAGAAGAAAATCCCCGGACCCGTTCTGCTCTTTCCCGGATTCGGAATCCAGGGTCAGTCGTGATCGCGGTAAGATTCATATATGCACAAGAGCCACTCCAGCAAAGCTGCAGCGCGCCGCCCAGAAAACGAATTAATTACGGCCATTTAATTTTGGGAACAACCACTCCATACCAGTCTACGAAGATATTTACATTACAAAAAAGGATTCTACGAAGCACGTTGCAGTGTTTCACCGGAACTCAACGGTAAAATTATGTTAACCAGCTAGATGTGGTAAAGAATTTTTTAACATGTATCGATATCGCCTACGTGTCAAATATATTCAGCTGAGAATTAGATATGCATGTACTTGCGACATCTTGTAAGCTTAGCGTGACTTAAAAGAAAAAGTATATGCATATCCAACGAGAGTCAGGGAACCATGGGTAGTCCCATTTTTCAGAACTAATTATGGCCTTCAAACCACTGCATTTGCTCTTCCATGCCACGCCTCAACCACTTTTGTGCACAACACGTCGAGACTTGAAAATATGTCTGCAGATAACCTGTAGGAGACGCAATAAGTCTTAGCCAAACTGATCAAATGTGAGTGGTATGTTTATATGCTAAATTTTTACGTTTATATCTATACTATTGCGGTTGTGACTTTTCCTGTGTTTGAACATCTTGTTGATGTAATCATTTCGATTTTTCTGTTAAATATATTTTTCCGCTGCTGACTTTTGGGGCTCGGGACCAGTCAAGCTGTTTTAACAGCTTTTTCTAGCCCTGTACTATTTTATACATTGTTGGAAATAGAAATATTATTAATTCATCGAGGACATCTGCGCATACAGTACAAAACATCATCGCCCTTCGCGAACGAGCGCAATTCCAGTGGCGTCACCATCCACTCCATATGTATATACGCCACGTCCGTTGAAGGGTTCTGGGCCGAAAAATAACGCTATTACCGTCTGCCCAGAACAAACATTGCCGATGTCCTGCCTCACGTAAGCTGCAGGCAAAATAATGAACGACTGAACTTACCGCTGGGAGCAGGAACAGCACAATGTCACTATACGAGATACCTAAGGGCCAATAGTGTCACAGCAATCGCTAAGGTTCACGCCGGACTGGTCATTTGTCTGCCTAACTCCGAGCATTTTTAACATCTTGCATTAAGTTCCGTGTGTTTCAGATAAATTTGAAAATATCATTGAAAAACACTCATGGTAAAATATCTGTCTTTTGAATTTATCGAAAAAAGCTAAAAATTTAAGTTAGTATGCCAAAAAAAAAAAAAAAGAAAACGCTAAGTTTGGTTAGAATGCAGAGTTTAGTCGTTGAGGGAAGGGCGACTTCAACTACACCAAAATATTTAATTATTGACCATGGGATTATTTACCGTATATCTGGTCAAGGTTTATTCAGGACAACGGGTTATAGCACTTCTGAGTGCAGCAAAAATCGGTGTTATGGTTTCCAATCTGGACAATACAACTTTGCTTCTTGAGTAAAGTTGCTTTAAAGGAAGACGTATGTTGAATAAACCTTGACCAGATATACGGTAAACATCCACTTGGTCAATATTAAATATTTGAAGGAAACTGAAGTCGCCTCTTCCTGAACGACTAAACGGCTGGCGTTTCTTTTTTTGGCATACTAACTTAAATTTTTGGCACTGGATAAATTCAAAGGACAGATATTTTGCAGCAGTGTTTTGAATGTTATTAAATTTATCTGAACACACGAATATCATGATGTACAAATGTCGCTGGAACAGGCGAACCAGCTATTTGATCAAAGCGTGAACTCTTAACTAACAACAAGCCGCTTTGTCTGAATATAGGTATCTCGCAGTGAGCAATACGCAAAAAGGTTCCCTCATCCTGACAATCTAACTACGCTATGCATGGCTGCCTGCCAGCTTGTGGAGGAGACATCGGCAATGTTTGTTCAGGTGACGTACTTAGTTATTTCTGCGTTAAAGCCTTCTGGACGTGGCGGCGTGAAGTTTATATGGAGTACGACGCCACCGGAACTGGTAATCTGGCAGACGATGAGCGGACTCATGCGCAGATGTCCTCGACAATTAATAATGGCTGTTTGTAATGAGGTACCAGTGTTGGTAGAGCGGAAAAAAGCTGTTAAAACAGCCGTGATCCCGAGCCCCAAGTCAACAACGGAAAAATATATTTAACAGAAAAATCAAATGTTATCAGCGGAATCATTAACAGGAAAATCACAATTGCAATAGTATAGATATAACGCCAGCACTCGACATACCGCCACATTTGATCAGTTTGGCTAAGACTTATGTATTCCTAAGGTTATCTGCGAGACATATTTTTCAAGCTCGATGCTGCGCACAAAAAGTAGTTGAGGTGGTTGGAAAGAGCTGAAGCGTTAGTTCTGAAAAATGGGACACCACAGGTTCCCTGACTCTCGTTGGATATGCATAGCACCTTAAGTCAGCTAAACACAGATGTGCATTATACTAATTTCTGGCTATAATCTTTGACACATAAGCGATATCGATACATGTTAAATTTTACTACATCAGCTGGCTAAATAATTTTTCCGTTGGAAATTCCGGTGAAACGCAATCTTGTAGAATCTTTTTTTATGTCAGCTTAATGCTTGCCGTTGCCATGGTGATTTATTCCCCAAATTAAATAGTAATAATTCTGTATGGGCTCTGGCTCTGGCTCACATGATCTCGCTTCACGGTCAGCTGACCCTGGATAATCGGAAAAATGGGGTTTGAGATTTTCTCTTTCGAGCATTATTTCTGGCGACCTACAAAATGCGAAGGAAGCCCGCTGCGGCGCAGAAACTAAACGGCAATGCGCCAATGCTGACTATGCTGAAAGCCGGAAAAAAGGATGCCGACTACAGTGGTCTTTACAAACGTTGACGGTCGGTACCTCAGTGCCATGACGTCGTCAGAAATTCGCTATATTTGAACCGCTTCGAAGGTGGTTTTAGTGGTGGCGCCGTCGTATAGACATCGTGTGCGCCAGTAAATCCGATCAACATCGCAATCATGCTTATCTCTACAGATTTCTTACAGTATTGTTTGCGTACTTAAAGATAGGACAATTATTTTCGGTGCATAGCGGCAAACGCGCGGAAGAGCGAATCCGCAAAGAGGCTGTGCTGACGCATTTTATCAATTTTTATTGACTCGAGAATATGAGTGGGGCTGTGCTGGTATTTTGGAACAGTCACCTGTGTTCTCAAAGTCGTCGCATGCCTTTTTTTTCATTTAATTAGTTTATATTTCTTTAGGCGCTGCTGCTTCCATTCCGGAGCGTCCCGTCGCGTGACCGCATTGCGATGACGCAGGACATGTCCATAATGACGTCGTGTGACATCCGTGGCATCACGCATCACGCCCTCAACAGGCATTACCGGGGGGAATATCCTCGCAAAATTTAGCGGAAAAGGGCTTCGCCAAATTTGGCAGGAAGGTTTACCCTCGTGACATCACGTGACGCCTGTCTGTACTCACTGGATTTTTGTACAGCCCCAACATTTTTAAACGCCATGAACTTAAATCAGACAAAACCAGCACAAAAATTGAACCGCTGAACGCTGTTCAGGTATAGTCTTCCATTACCAGCGGTACAGTTTATGCCAACAATTGAATACAGGAGAAACAATGTTTCACAAGGCAAAAAAGATGAAGGCAATCGCAGTCATGGGACGATTGCGAATAGTACCATGCGCGCTAAACTTTGCGATGTCTTGCCCGCACCAATGGTTATAAAGACAAAGACGTCTGAATTCTTGTGCAGGTGACGCAGCAGGGAGAGGGACTGTACGTGGCAGTGACATCCACCAGGTAAGTACCCTGCTATATTTAGCGGGAAGAATTCTGCCGCTAAATTTAGTGAAGTTACCACCAAATCCTGAAGGGAAGATTTTACCCCCGTGGCGATCAGACGTTACATCATTAATGACATCCGGCGAGTAAAATCTTCGCGTACAAGACAGCGATAAGTTTTCGACATCATGCGTATCATAAACCTGAAAACAGAAAGAACGAACTTTCACAGCCACAAACGAAATAATATCAGCGCTGCCTTTTAGCTTATGATAAGATCTAAAACCACAGAAGTGTGCTCAGACCATTCATTGCTGTGCCACAGTACCAACTCGCATTGTTGCATTCGGAATATTTTCCTGTTTGCAAAATATGTGACGGAAGGATGATATTAATATGACAAACAAGGCCGAATGATGTCTAGTTTTATCAAATCGAAACCATGCAATATTCATCTCTCTTGACATAATTTGTCGTTGAAAGCTGCCCTTCTTCGGGAGAATCTACAATACCTCTGTAAGTCTTGAGTCCGTAACTCTTATAACGAACCCTCTTCTAACATTTTCGTTGTTTTGCTGTCGTTCAATTAATAACATCAAACCTACTCATTACTGTAGTCTCTTGTCGTTCTCCGTTTGAATGAGTGGTTTGTATTCCCTGGCGAGGAACACCCGGGTTTCTCAAAGGAAGATAAAACTTTCCCGCGGCAAATATGTCAATGAGACACAATTTACTTGTTGTGATGGAACAAGTCGGCCATGACCTATATTAATTGAAAACAACTATACCCATATGGCGCATGTTTAAGAATATCTCGATATCACTCATTGGGTACCCCAAAACATGTGTCAAGTCATTCCATCTTGTCGGGCGATACCACTAACTACAACCTCAGGAGCCGTTTTTGTTTTGGTGTTTGTAAGCGATTTACTGATGTGAATATTAGAACACAAAATGCCATGTTCCGCCAATGGCAGAACTATTCGGCAAGATGACAATGAAATGTTGTTTCTGTACAAATTATCCGATCATTGTAATGATATTTAGTAACTGGGCAAAAAGATGTTGCAATAATCTGCAGAATGAAGAGTATTCTCTTTTCCTTTATGAGCAGTTGGTATTACTATATTATCTTGGCGTTTTGTTGCGGGCCGATCTTCGTCATGTTCCTTTTGAAACCAGGACTCCTACGGGCTTACGAAAACGCGAATCTATTTACAAGCCTTGTATTAGGCACTTGTAAGATCACTGTTCTCGTTGATAATGAACATGCTATAATTTGAAAGTATTCAACGACAGAACTATATGCGAACGATGCTTCTCTGTCGTCACTACGCTATCGGAAGGTTTTGAAAAATTTGTAGTTCATGCGCCAAGTTGCTACGCCGCTGAATAACTCGCAAGTGACGGCGGGAATATATCGGTGGGCTCCAGATTTAAAAATTGACACCCTCGTGATGTGCGGTACATATACTTTTTGCTTGTTCAATTGAGCGAGTTTTGTGACTCCCTCGACAAACTTCCCAACACAATGACACCCCGTACGGGCCCCGAACACTCAAATAAATTATATATATTAATATATATACATATATATATATATATATATATATATATATATATATATATATATATATATATATATATATATATATATATATGAATAAATGGGGCGGCGGACGAGACAAACAAACGTCTCAAACAATATTAGTATTTCTCAACATTTTAGAGCACAGCTTGGGCGCCCGCTCCAGCGAGCAGCGTCGCCATCGCCGTCGGCGTCGCAAATCGGCATCGGCATAACCACGCGGTGTCCGACCGTACCACGCTAAATTTAGCGGAAAGTTTCCCCGCTGAAACTCCCCTGGCGGAAAATTTCCCGCTAGATCTGGCAAGGAAAATTTCGCGTCTGGCGTGAAATTTCCCTTAAATCTAGCGAAAAATTTTCCCCGCTAGATCTAGCGGAAAATCAGCGGCATTCGCGGGAAATTTTCCCCGGCAAATCTGACAATTTCCCGCTAAATCTAGCGGAAATTTTTTTCCCGCCAAATCCAGCGAATTTCCCCGCTAAATCTGTGACGTACTACGCTAAATCCTAGCGGAAATTTTTTCCCGCTAAATTTAGCGGAAAATTTCCTTACTTAACGAGCCTCCGCGAGGTCACGTGACCCCCAGGCCACGTGACCCCCCTATCGAGTCCGCATGAGCCCCCGTGCACCCTCCTCGCAAGAGCTGCGCTCCTAATTCGGCGTTACAGGGAGTTGTAAACGGCCCTTTTGTCTGGTAACTGCAAATGTCGGTATTAGGTTAAGCAGAAATAAAGGGAACCCGCAAGCCGAATTTTAAAAAAGTGTTGACGCATATTTGATTTCACGAACTCATTTGGCTTCCAGTACTTGAGCAGGTTACCGAACCGGAACTCAAGCGTTTATCCGCCGCCAAAACAAAAAACTAGGAAAAAAAAAAGAAAAACATTTTGCGAAATGTCGTTTTACATGAGCACGGCATAGGAAGCCGCTCAACGAATCCGCCCAATTTTTGCGTCTAGGCAACTGTAAATGTCAGTAAGTTAAGCAGAAATAAAAAAGGCCCGCAAACCGGGCCATCATAAAGTAGTAGCCACACAAATTTGTATTTTACTCATTACGTAAAACCCAGTATGAAACTGGCAACCCAGAGCCGGGACTCAGAATCAGTTTGCACTGCCGAAGCCAGGGACAGTCTAACAAAAAACACTTTGCTTTCTGCACCGCAGGCAAGCAATGGAAATTGCTCAACAGATAAATTTACAGTCTAATAACTTTCAAAACCCATCAACTTTGGAATTTTGCACCTCTTGCGTGTAGCTGGGCAGAACTCAAATGCCAGTTTTCCGCCTAAACAGAACTTCACGATGCCGCGTGCATGTTCGAGATGATGCAGCGTTCATTTAGGGTTCGTGTATCTCTGCATTCTACGGCAGCTGGCGTAATATAGCTGAAGGTACCTGCGTAAATGGCGTTGTGATCACACGATAAATAAACGGAGCACTTTAAGTTGTAGATCGCATTCCTGCTAGATTGCGAGGAGAATGAATGATATTTATTATATGAAGTCGATTTGACATGCGGATGACGGTAATTCGTGTGAAATATCGCATTTAACCTGAAATAATGTATGTTTGCTTTGCTTTGCCTGTTCCTCCGATCCTAAGGAGCGAATCTAAAATGGACGCTAAGGCGATGGACCCATCTGGTACACTGACCCTACAGTGATTTACAATTTCCATAGAAGATGACATTTTGTTTAGCAGCTCCATTTACCACGCAGAATACCACACAATGCAGCAGATAAATAGTGCCCGGCGAAATGACCGCATCGATCCACATTACGCCAGTCCCCGCAAATCGAAAAGAGGACAGCGTGTCTAGGCAGAGAAATCGGACAACTCGTCTACAACCTCGAAAAGAAATATGTGAACCGAGTTCGTAACGAACATTGTTTTCCGTGCCTACACTTACCTGTAGCTAGAGCAACAGCAATAAG
>JAZHYW010047410.1:0-45484 GCA_037355805.1 Ixodes ricinus | reverse complement strand
AGGCTGAAGGCCTGTTCACACATTTGTGTTTGACTACGACCGACCGAAGGCTGAAAGCCCGTTCACACACTTGCGTTTAACTACGACCAACTGAAGGCTGAAGGCCTATTCACACATTTGTGTTTTACTACGACCAACTGAAGGCTGAAGGCCTGTTCACACATTTGTGTTTGACGTACGACCGACTGAAGGCTGAAGGCCCTTTAACACACTTGCGTTTGATTACGACCGACTGAAGGCTGGAGGCCCTTTCACACACTTGCGTTTGACTATGACCGACTGACTATGACCGACTGAGAAAGGACCGGTTTTGAAGCCCTTTAAGACGGCTTACGGCCGGATGCGCAGCGCTTCAGCCGGTGCGTCATCCGCCACAAAAGGCTTTAAACCTGTCTTGTCTCAGTCGGTCGTGGTCAAGCGCAACTGTGTGAACGAGTCATGATTCACACACTCATCGACCGTCTCTGCCACAACCTGTTTTGAACCCTCTTGCGAGTGCTTATGACAGGGCAGCGCAGCAGCAGGGATGGCGGTCGTAAGCGGCTTAGAAAGCTGTTTGTTTCAGTCGCAACGCACTCAAAACACAAATCTATGAACCAGCCCTGAGACATGACCGGATCCCAAGTCTCTTGCGACGGCTTACAAGCGATCTGCGCGTGCGTTGCTGCGCATCCGGACGCAAGGCGTCCTAAAAGGCTGAAAAACCGGTCTTGTATTCAATTGGTCTTAGTCAAATGCCGGTGTGCGAATGCGCACTTTAATCAACCTATGGCTACGCATACGCAAGTAGTAGCGCAAGAAATGCAGAACGTCCAAAAACCTATACATTGCCGGGTGCTTATTAATGGGGCATTGTCACTTCGCGTTACTCTTGTTAGTCAGGAATCATGACAGACCCTTTTCAAAACACCATCAATTGCCCGGTCCCCAAAGCGTCATCCTGGTGATATCTCACGCCGCGTGGTGATAGTTACGGAATTGCAGTGAGTTAGCAAATTGGCGAAGAAAGAACGTCATACTTTAGAAGTTCCCAATTTCTAGGCTAGGTGGCGCAAGCTACTGCCTGTTATAACGGGCACGTCTGTTAGCATCCATCCATCCATCGGAGCACGAAGAATGAACGCGATTGTAGGTCGAGTCCTCGCCGAGACGCTGACGCAGCGCTCGTGTCCAATGCACGCTTCAGTGTGTATGTACACAAACAATGGCGGACTCGGGTAATTTGCGCACCAGCTACAAGACGGAGCGGAACATTTGAAAAAGGGTTTATTGAAGCTCAATTTTTATTCTGCAGCCCTTGTATGAAAGGACGATTGTTCTTGAAAGATAACATATTGTTCGTAAGTTTTCTTAATACACTCATAAATTAGTATTTTTGAACAGGACGAGACAGTGCGTCAATAGGTGACTGTATACACCAGATCTTGTGATTATAAGCTGTAAAGACTGACAAATGAACGAAGAGTTTGATGAAGAAATTTATCTTCAAAGATTGTGTTAAACACAATCGATGGATGTTTTTTTCTTCTTCAAAGAACGAGTTATAATTATGCAAAAAAGTCTAGCCTTTATTCGTTTTGTTTCTTTCTCGAAGGGCTCAGAAGAAGAATGTTAAATTTGTGTGAGAATTGTTTTCGATCCTTGATTCGAGTTACGTACGATGGTTGGACTAGGCGCCACCCTGAATGACCTAACACAATTTCCTAAGAAACCGAGGGGGCACTTTATTCATGAATTGGCCTAATCTATTCCTGACTGATTTCCAGTTCTCAGATCATGTATTTGAATATTCTGGCATCATGTTGCGGCACACACACACACACACACACACACACACACACACACACACACACACACACACACACACACACACACACACACACACACGCACACGCACACACACACGCACGCACGCACGCACGCACGCACGCACGCGCGCACGCACGCACGCGCACGCGCACGCACGCACGCACGCACGCACGCACGCACGCACGCACGCACGCACGCACGCGCACGCACGCACGCACGCACGCACGCACGCACGCACGCACGCACGCACGCACGCACGCACGCACGCACGCACGCACGCACGCACGCACGCACGCACGCACGCACGCACGCACGCACGCGCGCACGCACGCACGCACGCACGCACGCACGCACGCACGCACGCACGCACGCACGCACAGACTTTTCGAGTTGTAAATCAATCTGTTGCTCTGGCACGTGTAAGGCGTGTGCAGTTGTATAATTTATATCGTAGGTTTTGGAACCCAAGAAGTCACGACATCCAGAAGTAGAAACCTCTACCTTATCACCTAGTGAGTTTGTACGTGGTTTGTTTTTTACTTTTCCGTTTTTAATGGGAAGGAACCGAGTTCAACGGTCATTACACTTGGAAAGATAACATTTCGACAAAGGATCTTTTAATTCAACTTTGATATGACTTTATTGCTCGTATGTTTAAGCGTGGGATCGAGTTAGAAAGCGCTCGCAGGTTTTGTTAAGATAAATCCAGTCACTTAAACTAGAGATGGACATCGATTAAAACGTTTTCACGATTAAGCGTTTCCCTTTTATCGATTGATTTCTAGGCATACTATTAAAAAAAAGGCCAAAATCCCACTTCTTGCCTTTACTGGTTTTCTTTTTGTAATGAACGGCGCAATGTATATATCTTTAATCAGAGTTCAACTTTGATGTGTGCTTGAAAAGAGTCCAAAACCTCTTACAGCTTATTTCTCGCAAAGAAGTTCGTTGATATCCAGGCAGGATGATCTCATTTGCTTGTTCATAATTTTACAATAGTCACTGCTGCACTGAACAGACACTCGCCTGTACAGCTTTCGTTAAATTTAAATTTCACCTGAAATGTACCATTCCTGATGTTGGAATCTTCCACGTCTCTGCAGTGGTGGCGCTGGATACGCCGCGCCTCTTCCTTTTTAAGGGACTTATCAGTTTAAATTTAGAGTTGCTGCGTCCTCAACTTGACCAACTGCAGACGAGGGCACTCGTTAAAGAAAGGTAGAAGGCGTGCATAATTGTTTTCCCCCAAATTCCTGAGTAGAATACAAAAAAAGATTTTATTTTATGTTTTTGATTTTTTGGACTTCTCCGCCGTCGTTGCTACGACTATTGTGGGCTCCACAGTTATCGGAGAGTACCCGGCGATTTTCTTCAAGGGCAGGGGCGGCGTGTTTTGACGTGGGCCAACGAAATGCGACGCCGGGCCCTGCGGCCGTGCCGACAGGTCCCCCCGCTTTTAACGGCTTGACACCGCTAAAGATGTAGACGCCTCGTCCTCCTCCTTTGTGTTCTCGCTGTTTTGACGAAACTTCGGTCGGCGGAATGTCCGAAATCGTCCCCCGTTAATATTCAGTTCTTTGTTCAGCTAAGCCGCCCAGACTTTTCTGTCGAACCGCCGCCACTGAACGACGCGACGACCGGTCGCCTGTCGGCTTTTAGGAGAAACGAGAACGTCGTCGGCGGTAACCCACTTGGTGACTTTGAATACATAAAATCCTCGACCGAAACCGCTTGACTACTCCAGGACTTGAGTAATTAATATTTATGGTGGCTTGTCTTGTTTTCTTTTGTACAATCCAAGTTTGCCAGATGAGAGAAGGTGTTTAATGTTTTTTTTATTCTTGTTTTATTTCGGTTCTTTAGAACCCAACCGATTAACCTGTTTAAGAAAAATGGTCGCGATTAAAGAATTGATCGATTAACCGGAAGCTTATTATCTATTTATATTAAAGACCGACAACCAGTTCGCGCTTTCCAGCTTTCCCTCGCTTTCTCCTCTCCCCCTTTTACCCTGTCCACCGTTGCCTATATACTCCTTCCTTATGGTGAGGAGGATCGTCTGCCTTGCAGAATCTCGAGTCTGTTTGTCGGCCTTTAAGATAACGTTAGTAAGAAAATAATATCCTCGATTAGAAAAGTACGCGTTTGACCCAGTCTAATAAACGTTGATCAGATGAGGTTCGGTAGAAGTACGAATTTCCAAAAAGTCTAAATATTAAACCTGAGCTCCAGTATCTGGAGACTCATTGCTAATGGGGAGCACGTCGGCTGAGTTAAGCCTGAGTTTCAAGCTTGCTGGCGCGATATTACTGATAATCAAAGAGGGAACCGGGAGAGAACTGGAGAACCATACTCAGAAGTTGAGCTAGGCTTAATAATGACGTCATTTCGACCGAATTTGACAGGGTCCTTTAACACGTTATGTCTAAAGCCTGGTTCAGACAGCTGCGTTTGACTGCGTTTGACTGCGTTGCGGCAGCAAGAAACCAGGACATCTCTGCTGGTTATATCGCGTGCAAGGATGATTCCTTGAATTGGATTCCACGCTTCATACGAAGCACAGATGTTCTGATGACTGGCTTTCTGCTCTCGCCGCAACGCAGTCAAACGCACTCAAAAGCAAGTGTCTGAACCGGCCTTTAAAACTCGACGATGGCGTGCATGTTTCTTACTAACCGTGCCAGGTTCCGTAAGTACACTCTTTTGATCACTGGATATAAGAGCTTTGCGGACGCCATCTTTTTCATGTTTCGAGTCAAAATGGAAGCTTCGAAAGCTTACTGAAAAGAAAAGAGAGACCATCAAGGTGTTCACTTTATTCTGATGCGATTATCAATGGAGCGTGACGATGGCTAGAGAAGTGTTGGGCGTTAGACGATGCCTCGCGATGCAATCACCGCGAGCTTTCTTCACGTACAAAGGGTTCCAAGAATGAGGGGCGGCGTCCATCGGGTTCTCGTCCTCCCTAGAGTGCTTTCATAGTCCTCCCCTCGCAATTTTGCTCGATGCGAAGGTGTTTAGTGTCGCCTCCAAGCGGAGAGTGCGGACTACTTGCGATAGGATCTAAGAATCGCAGCTGGACATGGCTTGCCGACTGGACATGCGCCGAGTAGCGGTCCGCGTTTTGCGCCACTCTTTTGTGGACGTTATCGACTTACTCTAAATGGATGGATCGGCTGTGAAAGGAGATATGGTGAGGCAATCGAAGCGTCTGCGCACGGCTTTGTTGAGATAGACCAAACGTGGCGGGTGAGATTAAAATAAAAATAAAATAATAAGTTGAAAGAGCGAATAGAGCTCTGTTCGTCAAAGAAGCATTTAACCACCATCTGGCTTTTAAAGGCAGATGGTTTGTTATGGCAGAGCGTTGCGAAGAGCATGTTTCGAGGAGTAAAAACAAAAGTCAGAGATTGTAATCGAGTGTGACTGGCGCACCTTAATTGCGAAAACAATGTTGTCGCAACACAGCCTTTTGATTCCTTACGTGGGGGTTCGATAAAATACAATTATAGGCGGCGTTAGATTTCTGGAAGTGTTCTAGGCTGCTTCGAAACTCTAGGAACCAATACAGTAATTATTAAAATTGACCATTATACCCCCCCTTTCCCTCTACCTATTGAGGAGGAGAGATCCAACCGTCGCACCCCCAGCGTTTCAATTCAAAACTAAACAGATCGTGACGTTAAAACGAATCTCTCGTTTTCGTTGCTGACGCAGCGCTTAGCTGACGACGTGACGTATAGCTGAACCATGCGTCCGCTTTCAGCTTTGGGGGGGGGGGGGGGAGGGGTTCGCATGCAATTAGTGAAGCTCCAATCGAACAACAGTTCCAGCCAAACGCTGACCTGCAGCAGTCGCGCCCGATCGCCGCAGGGAGATATCGTACAGAATCCAGTCTACCGGCCTCGTGTTGGCTAAAAATCTAGCTTTGCGAGCTGGACAAAACGCCTCCTATGCTTCGATCACCTCGCCAATAGTGACATGGAACTTGAGATCTAATCGGTTCTATATGGGTGCTTTTATTAAGCGCAAAGTCGGTTCACTTTGAGGGGAACACGACCATAATCGCTGACAGGATGAGGACAGCAAGCAGGTCTTTTTCGTATGCAGGGCCTCCAGCACTATGCTTGCTGGTTTCCGTAGAGTTTATGACCATAAAACGAGCCTCTAAAAAAAAAAAAACTTTAGTGCACCTATAATATTAATAATAAAAATAAAATAATATTAGTAATAATAATAATATTTAATAATAATAATTAGGGCTGTGCGTCGAGTATAACTCTTTGCCCGATTATTCGCCACGTACCATTTAATCGAATAATTAATCGTTACTCGGTCTGGCTCATTTCCACGCGTAATAATTTTATGTCAAATTATTTACTTTTTTTGTTGCTTTTGCTGAAGATGTGATAAACGGCACCATATACAATTTTTATAATGAATCAACCTCGATGTGTAGAGAACATTTCAAAGACACGCACACTCACAGATGCTGCGATACTCACACTTGAGCTGCATCAGGCAAAGGGGTTCGTGGATAATCTCCGGTAAGAGCAACCTCCTTTGATTGTTTACAATGATCTGTACGGCGCTAAACGGACATTCGCGCGGCCTTAATTCTGCACTTGTCTGGAGTACAAATCTTGACCCTACAGTTTAATTTAGGCTGAAATTTCACTTATAGTTTGCCCTTCAGACAGGTTTTCAGTCCACACCTGTGGGTGAAAGCGTGTAATTTTAACTTTTGTTTTGTGCGTTAAACGTTTACCGATGGACCGGTTAAAACATTATTCGCGATTCTATAATTAATAGATTAATCGGTAGGGTAATTGATCAATTGCGGACCCCAAATAATATTGTTTTATTTAAGCTGGAACAAAGGCTTGTAATTACGGCTTGAAATCGATCGATTAACCTATCGATTAATCAATTAATGCTTTAATCGCGATTACATTTTTTTAACCGTGTTAGTCAGTAAATTTTTCACGAATAAAAGGAAAGTAAAAATTCAACCCTTTCACCACACAAGCGTAGACGAGAACGCCTGCATGAAGGAAGAACTTAAGCTGAAATTTTACTCTGAATTAAACTGTAGGGCCGAAATCTGTAACACCAGGTAATTGCAGAAGGTTACACGTGTCCCGAGCTCTTCAACGCCGTTCGAGTTCCCGCTTAGTGCAGCAGAGACGATTGTGAACAATCAAGAGAGGTCGCTTTTAGAGAGAATCTCAACAGAACCCCTTGCCTCATGCAGTTGAAGTAATAATCGGTGAGTGTGAGTGTCTTTAAACCGAGTTCTTTAACTACATATCAATGTTGATTCGAAATAAAATTCTATATTGCGCCGCTTGTCGGCAAGGCAAATTGTTTCGTGCTTTTTTTTTATACACTATGAATAGAAATAAACAAGACCGAATAAACGGTTAATTAATCGATTAAAGGCTGACGATTAGTCCGGTTAAAAGTTTTAATCGACGCCGCAGCTTTTAATTGAACTCCGGCTGCCTTCCCCCAGCGAAACATGGCCCGTTTCGAACTGAGGATGACGGCGGAGAGATAACCGGTAAAACGATGTGCCAGGCAGCCTTCGCGCGTTAAAAGACCCTTCCCCATTGTATTCGTCGGGTGCGTTGGATATCGGGGGCCCGAGTTTTTAGTGCCGTCTTCAGTTTTCTGGAGCTTCGCAGCAGCGGGCATCTTTGCAAAATTTCTTCGAGACATCGTTTTTTTGTTTTTTGTTTTTTCGCTGCAGTGAAAGAAGTGGGGAGTGGTTACTCCGCTTACTTCACCAAGTGAGCCACGCTCGAGAACAATTCAGCGACCCAGCAGTATTAGTGTGGAGTAATAATAATAAAAAAAAAAAGGCTGCAAGGGGCAGGGCGTTTTCTTGGACAAAACGGCTTTTTGTTGTCGTCAATCGCTGCTCCTTTTGGGCGCTGCGGAGAGACAGGCGTCTTCGAAAAAGGGGTGGCGTTTTTCACGCTTCATTTGCGTCGAACAGAGGCGAGACACTTTGTCGGCCCGTCGCATCGCACGCTGAGGTCTGTTGTTGTGAGACACGCCACGCTAGGCCATCGCAGACCCAAATATTTTTTTCCTTTGGGAGGATGAAACCTGAGCATATTCCCTGAAGGTATGCAGGCCTTTTACAGCGTCCCATATGGTTACCGACCTGAAAATCCCCGAACAGGTTAACAAAGAGGACCGGCGTATACAATAGAAGACCGAAGTTTCAACCGCAGTTTGGTTGCGATTGAATACGAGAGGCGCGTTCTCATATTTTGTTTCCTTTTCTTTTTTCTCTTCCCTCTTTTTGGGGGGATATTGGGGAGTTGCGCTTTTCATACGTGTACCGAGACTGCCCTTTCTTGGGTTCGTTTGACGCACGTGCGACGAGGAAAGAGCGTAAATGAACGCGAAAGGGAGAAGTAAGTGAATGGGGAGAGAAGAAAGTTATTGACTGGCGGTATACTGGTTCGGTGCTGATCGAGTTAAGCAGTACAAAGGGTGCGATAGTCCTCTTTTTTTTTCTTGACGCGCGCGCGTGTGCGCTCGGTAGGGAAAAGGGTTTTAGGAAAGTTGGGAAGGGATAGCCCGCGTCCCTTAAATGGGAAGCGGCGGGTCATTGAAGGGAGAGTGGGGATATTTGGTGTTGTATAGCTGGGTATCGACTACTGGAGCAACCTGAAATTGAGGCCGGAAAAGGGGGGGGGGGCATATACCCACGCTTGGCGCATTCACTGAGGCGAAAAATGTCCAGTCATTGGGCTGTGGACGCATGTACGGCGTCTGCTATTCCAGAAAGAGAGCTAGTGCGCATGCTCGCTATGAGTCCCACAGTTCAGTGGACCAAGATGGCAGCGCAGAGACGGTAAATATTAGAATGGTTTGTACGTACATGTATCTGTGAAGTTAAATAGTGTTAAGAGCCGAAAAAATAAGAAGCAAGGCAGCTAACTATTATCCGGTAATTTGCGTTTTAATTTGCATGAGCGAGATGTACGTATAGAGTTTTTTATTTTTTTATTGTACGGTGATCTCTTCACCAACACAGGATGTCTTTAACAAAGTGTCAATCGTAACGTTTCAGCTGACTCATCGCCACCTTTTGTCCAACGTTTAGGCAGTGCGATCGAACGGGATTGTTGTTAGGACGTCCAAATCTAGGCGCAACGCTACACAATCCTACCCCTGTTAATTGCTACTGTTACCAGCAATGCCTGAAAGCACCCACAAACGATACCATCGCGAACACAGTTAAAAATATAATGGAATTAAGCGAGCCTAGCTTTATTAAAATGTAATCATCGGCTCATTCACCGTCAGGGCGAGATGTAACCATAGCCGATCCTGATTGTGGAAATAACTGTCGTTCGGTTGGTGTTAGCTCAAACTTGAGCGTGAGTGTGCATTTAGGCAATTCGCGACTTGACCGCAGCAGACGACCCCTTGCGTTCAGACTGAGAAAAAGCCCAGCACATCAAGTGCTTTCGGCGCACGGCGGCGAACGCTGTCGCTATAGAGAACCAGAAAAAGCACGCACGACTGATGGAAGTTCGACGTATGAGAGACCTAATCGCCTTGATATATTTTCGAGCGCAACGTATAGCAGCGAGACACAAATAAGTAAACTTTATTGTATATGCGGCACGCGATATTCCGTCGTGCGTACTGCTGAGTTTTACTTTGTTTCTGGTCGAAGTGCACACTCTCCAAGATACAGTGCACGACAGAGCCAGAAAATTTTAGTTTTTACAGGAGGATAAAGAGTTATGCAGCATATATATCAATAAATTGTAGGATAAATCTGCATTAAAAAAGAAGAAAAAGAAAAAGAGAAGCAACCACCAAAAACTCTCGGATGCTCCTGAGTAGATTGTCGAGATCGACTTTGCATTCTTGTGCGGACGACGATCAAGCGAAAGTCGAGACGGCTGGCGTGCTGTTCGAACCCTCTGCTACACATTTCACCTGTCTGCCCTGTATCCGCAGAAGCGTTCACGATCTGGAGGACTTAAAAGCGCAAAAAACACGGACCAGGAAGAGACACGCACTCTCTGGCCTCGGTTGAAGCGCATGGGAGCAGACGTTAGCGTCAGAGTGCGTCTATGGCATCTGCATTCCACGGGAACGCTAAGCAAAGTCCGATCCTGAACGGACGTGCAGTGTGCTTTGTCTGTACGTCTCCAGCAAGTAAGACAGTCCCTCCATCAGACGCCTTCAATTCTGCGAAGAACAACGACCGAGCATCAACGCCTTGGAGAGGTTGCTGACGTCAAGGCTATAGCTTCGGAAGGCGGGACTAACCGACCAGTGGCACGGCGGCTCCAGAATCCTGCCTTTCATTATACAAAGGACCTCTCCACTCCCCTATCTGTGTGCTCCATTTGCCATTACGCCCTGCCTACCCGTATAAATACACTAGTCTTTCCGTCTTGACTTTGCCTCCCCGCCTCCACTTCGGTCACAGAGACCTCGACAAAGGTGAAATGGACGTCAGCCTGATCCCTGGGGCCTCCGGACGGGCGGCATCACTCATCAAAAGAAGAGGAATGATTTGTCCCCCAGGCGCCACAGTGCGCCGTTTAAACTCGGCGTCTTCCAAAAATCATAGATAACACCAATTTTTTTAACGCTTATTGGTGTACCTTGGGATTTGAGGTAATCGCGTCTGATGGACATAAAATTGCCGCTGCCTTGTCGTGTCCAACATAATGAACTGCGTTGACGGCCTGAAACGCTGGACGCTTCTGAACTCAGTTACACTGCCGCGTTTACATTAAGGGGCGGCGTTCATGGGACACTGTGTCGTCACGTGGCTGCACGAAGTCCCGTGGGGCTAAGTTCTCGCTCAGTGTTGTGTAGAAATATTCTCGCTAACGCTAGCCGTTAAATATTCCCTCAATTGTTTCGCTATATTTGGCGGGAATATTAGGGAGTTTTCGTAGACCGTCTTCGCCGTCCCGCAACGCCCTCCGCAACCCGCTACGGTACCCGGAACTCTACAGTCAAGGCTATCGGCGCGCAGGCACAGTAGCGGCTTCTTCGTTGCGGAGGGCTTAGCGGGGGGGGGGGGGGGAACTCCCTATTGTGACGTTATCTGACATAACAGGGAGTTTTCGTAGACCGCGTTGCCCCCTCCGCTAAGCGTTCCACAACGAAGAAGTTGCTACTGCGCCTGCGCGCCGATAGCCTTGACTGTGGAGTTCCCGCTATCGTAGCGGGTTGCGGAGGGCCTTGCGGGACTGCGAAAACGATCTGCAAAAACTCCCTAACGTCACGCGACATTCTGATGTCCCAATGTCACGACGCTTTGATTTGCGTCTAGTTGTAGCGAAAATATTTCCCGCGAAGCTTCGCGGGCCACGACGTACATGAAATACAAACAAAATCCGCATCAATCGCCGTAAAAATAAAAATAAAAAAACCCGACAAAAGACGGCTTTAGAAAGAGTGCGAAGTTTCTGTCCCTTTTCAAGCTTGGATGGAGTTGGAGAAGGGGACAGTGAAGAAGGGCCGCCGAGACCCCGCGATGGGTTGACGAGACAATGTCTTCATGACATAAAGGGCCCACGACATAAATTCTGTCCCGCGTAGGAAAAAAGAAAAGAAAAACAGAACAAAGTTACTTCAACAGAGGATTTTAGTCTTTTCTATAAAAAATCAAATTCTTACACTTTCTCGGATTTGTGGGGCCTTCTTTTTGTAATGTCAAGATGTCCGGCTGAGAACCAGTCGGGGTTCGTTAGTTACGTAACGCTTTCCGCGTCTTAAAAAGAAAAAAACACTTTGAATTTTTTATGTTTTTTATTTGCAGCATTGATTTTTGTTGTTTGTATGGTGTGTTTGCTTTGTTTTTCAGTTTCCTACAAGTTAGAAGATTTTTGTTTGATACGTTTCCTTGCTAAATAGTGTTTGCCTTGTGATTATACGTTCTTTGTCTGAAAAAAATAAGGGGACCGGACGTTTATCGTATGATATTTATGATAAACAATTTAACAAACAAGAACGGCAACAACAAAAAAAATGTAACAAGGTCATGACGTGCGGCACATGATCCGAATATGTTATTTCGACGCAGTGTTTACGGGGTAAGGAAACAGTTTGGGGTTAGCATTAAGACCAACTAATTACATCACATTGCTGCTTTTCGTGTACAATATAGCTAACGTATATTGAGCACGACAAGCTACTATACCCATAACTGAGTTCTTAGCGACTAGAATCGTTTCGATTTAAGCATTTCATTTCGCATTCCGCTCTGGGTTACCGTCACGCGGGGTCAATTAAAGCCAGGCTTGTATGCGTTCATAAAAAAAAGGTAATCAAGTTTTAATTACGAGTTACTCTCCTTTAAAACGGTGTTAAATAATTAGTTAACCATATAAAATGGCGCAAAAAGACAAGGACAAGAAGTATACAGGACAAGCGCTAACTTTCAACTAGTTTCACTCAGGAAAAGCAAGCATATATACTCGTACACACGACAGGCAAAGCAGCACCATATAAAAGTTTATTAATTTTTTGCCCGATCATTCAAAAACTGAAATTCATTACTATGAAGTGCAATAGAAGTACCGCTGGCACATGCCGTCCCACTTTTTTTTTTTATAAAGAATTAATGCTTTTAATAGCTCTCGAGCGACCGTCTCTCGGCTTTTCCCCAGAATCCTGATATGCTGAAGTCGCGGAACACAGCCGCACGTGTGGCAATGTATTGGCAAATGCGAGCCATATTTACTTTTTTACTGATAATGCGTGCTCCCGTACTCGGTCATTGATGCATGCGCCCCGTCTGGCCGACGTATATTTTAACAACTCCGTAGGATTTCGTAGACCACACACCTACTGTGCAGTCCACGTGAGGAGTGACGTGTTTCTTATCACATGGTGCTTTTGCCTTCTCATCAGAAATGCGGGAGCACAACCCAGCCAACTTGGTTGGGGCAGAGAACACAGCGGGAACATCGTCACTTGCTTGCAACTTTCTTCAAATTGTGGGCAACATTGTGGATGTACGGAAGAACTACTGGTCTTTTCTGTTCTCTGCCTCGTTGGGACCTTTCTGTTAAATTATATTACTCGATTACTCGAAGAAGAAAAGTAACTGGCCGTTGCTTGAAAAAGTACTCGTCACTTTTCCGATTACTCTGGATTTTCAGAACGACAGACTTTCGTTGCCGGTTTGAAAACGGGCCTTTCGCCCTGACCATTATTGGACTAAGAACACAGAATGATCAACTACTTAACTCCTTAATCCGCCGTTTTTGGTGGACTTGGCGGTTTGATGATTCCTTGGAAGGAAACTTGTAAAAACAAGGCGCGATTAAAAAAGGAAGGGAATATAGTTCCGGATAGAAGTAATTTTAGTTCTTCCAATAGTAATTAGATTACTCTTGCGATTACTTCCTAATAATTGCATTCGAATGATTTTACAAATACCCTGAAAAGTAATCGATTATAAGTAATTTGACTACTTGCAATGAGTACAATACAAGTATATGAGTCCTTGTACTGTAATTAGAGTACGAGGACTTAGGGCTACGAGCTAGCAAGTTAAGGTCGCAGCTATGTTTATGCGTCAGCGGTGACAGGGAGACCACAGCCCGGGCTGAACAAATTACGACGTTTGTGTAGAGACGTTTTCTGAAGCCACGGGCTTGTTTGTACTCGGCCTTCGCCATGAAGTCTCGTCAGTGTCAACCCTTCGGAAAGGTTAGGGCACAGGATGTTGATGTGGCGATGAGGCGACAACATCACTTCGTAGGAAAGAGTTATCATCGTCGTTGGGACTTTTGTCTCATGCCCCCGCCACATCTTGCATCTTTGCCTTTACAATTTAGTTTTTGCTTTCTGCTATTGCTTTTCAGCGTTTTCCACACATACACAAAAAGAAAATAAAGAAAGGAGACAGTAGATTTCCGTTCGAGATGCTGCACCTCCTGCTGAAGAAAGGAGATAACCCGTTATCGCGGGCACCTTGCTGCCTGTCCGCCGATGTGCGCGTCTCGTCGCTTTGCCGATTGCGCGGATGTTCGCGTTTTTTTTTTGCCGTTGAAAACAGAGTTTTTCTGAAGAAGCGCGTCGCAAGAGCGTCAAAAGAAGCAATCCACTTAATGAACACTGTAGCCAAGTACTAATGGACCCTTTTCGAACGTGCGGCCCATCTAGTAACTGCCGCACCAATGTTCCGGATCGGCCGTTGTTTGGGCACGCACCCTGAGCATGTATTGGTCACGAACGCCTGCGTCGGCGTTCGGCCAGGACTCGGAACCGCTCACACCCTTCGTGCCCACAAAGTGGCGACCGCCAATATCGCTCGGTTGTCTTTTAACATGGGCCTGTATTACTCGTGTTGTGCGATATACGTTAGGACAGCCCGGAAGTTAGTTAGCCTTAATAGGCGTCTGCAGTGTCTGCTTTATGCAGAGCGCAATTTCATCTGCTTCTTGTACAGGGGTTGCGATGATGTCGAACGCTGAGTTCTTATTGGCTGATTGAAAGAAATAGTGGGTAGACCTCAAAGCATCTACTAGTGCATTGAGATCTACCTGCTATCCTTCAATCAAGCCAATCGAACCTACGATGTTGTTCTACCGCCACCGCAACCCCCGCGCAGAAGAAGCTGACGACTTGCTCTCCGGATAAGTACGGCCGTTAGCCTGAGGTCTTTAACGTGCCTCACGCAGTAGCGATGCGAAACGGGCAGAGGTGTCGGTTACAGCCGTGGGAACCCCAGGGGTTCTGCAGCGCCATCTTCGCTCCGGGTGCTCAGAGTTGCGGTGCGTTAACACGCAAGCCAGGTATACACTCGTGTCAACGTGGAATTTGTGTCGATGGCGAAGGAGTTGTGAGGCACACGATGGTTTGCTAATGATGCACTCGAGAGGTTCTTGCTTTGAAAGCAATGCGCTTGAACAAAATACTGGGGGCCACGATCTGCGCGAGCGCCGTAATGTTGAGGTGATCGAGCCAGCATCATCTTGAACATAACGTACATCGCGAGAATGAACTAAAATAAGTAAAAAATGGTTTTGTAGCTAAATGTTTGTTTTCGACGGAGAACTGCAAAATATATTTAAAAGTCCAGTCATGCGGAGTAGTTTGAGATGGTCTTGTTCGAGGTCTGAGTTCTCTAATGTTCTTTTAAAAAAACGTCTAATCTATTAACGTGTAGTTACTGTCTGTGCTTAATCATTTATAACTTATCTTTGGTTTTGAGTTTTGGAAAGGCCGATTTCGCTGTCGCTTATTTTTATATAGTGATCGTGTTCCGTTCTTATTACTGTATCACTGTAAAAAGTCAAACAATTTCAAGGCGCTTTAAACCAAAAATGGACAGGCACAGATATAGCTTGGAACGCGTACAGAAAGCGAAAGCCTGCAAATCCTCGATAAATATTGAGCGAAAAAAGAGAAAAGGGAGTTCTTTCCTCTTTTTGCGCGTGAGACAACTCAAAGTGTGTTCGACTTTCAGTGAAGTTTACGAGTTCATGTATTCAGTTACATGCCCCAATAAGTAGAAGGAAAAAAAGAACGGAAAAAAAACGTAGAGGGGCTTTCTGCAACTGTAGCGTTGGCAGATATTAGGTAATCAATATACGGTGGTTGACCTACAAATTTATCTGACTCGTTTCAATTTCTTTTGGCTGGTCGCAAATGTTTGTGTATTATGCCCTACAGAGGTAGGCCCGTTCGTGAGCTTGCACCTTCCTCTGGTTGCCCCTAAATAAAGGGAGCCTTTCCCAGACAGCAGTTTTCACATAGTTGCCTAAAGATGCTGCTCGCTAAACGCGCCCTCAGTTTTCGCGTGTCCTGATGTTTCCACGGAAAGGCGCGGTTTACATGCCGCACCTTGGAAATTGTCATCTAAGAGTTTTTAAAATCATTTTCAGACGCTCCCTTTTCACTTGAGTGTCAGGTTACAAGTTGAGCTTAGTCTTACCGAATCCCCCAGACAAAAGTAGGTGGATCGGTGATCGAGTGCGTTAACGAAACCGCAGCAGCGGACAGGGTACGTGGAGCGAAAGCCGATGCTGCCGATATACAGAGATCCTAAGGCATCGTGCCGGCTTGCGGTCGTGCATCGCTACGGCATGATGCGCGTTAAAGATCCCATGCTAGCAATCGCACTGCACTGGACAACTTTTTCACCAATAGCAGATTCACCAGACGCCCGACCAGGCTCACAAGGTCCTGCTGTCTAAACGAATACACACACAATTACATTTAGAGACGAGAGTATCGGCTTCTTTTAGACGATTTGACGGGTGAATTTGTATAAGCTTGACAAAATCGGCGCTAGTATATGAATAGTTGAGTTGTTGAGTTGAGATTGATGTTCGGAGATTCGCAGGTTGGTGGCAGGCAGCCACGTGACATGTGGTGTCTTGTTCGGAGCACTTGCAGTCGCAGTTGGATGAACGTCTTGTCCAGCAATGGAAAATATTTCTTTCTTTCAGAGCATAGTGTTTCGTCCGCATAAAAGAACCTACATCATCACGCTGTTTACAAACGAGTCCGCTTCGTCCACTGTGGGCGCAGCGCTCGCAGAACAATCAGGTGAGACTGAGATCAGTCGTTTGCGCATCACCAGTGACGCGCCCACGCAGCGGTGTATCGTATGACCGTACTGGTAATTGTAGAATTAGCCAAAGACTGCGGTGACGACAAAACAAAGAAAAAGAAAACGACAGGAAGAAGGAGAGAAGTTTAAGAAATTTGAGACTTCTTTCCTTCTTCCTGCCGTTTTTCTGTCGTCACTGCAGTCTCGGGCATATTCTACAATTATGAACTTGCACAAGCTCACTGGCGCCCTCACGTTTTGTAGGTGGTGAATACTCTTTCTTCAGTAATTTGGAATGCCTGCCTTGTCCGCACCTCTTGAAGCTCAAACGGAGTCGCCTCTCTCATAACACGGGCAGTGTTCCCCCAACGGATCGCGTGCTACTGGAACCATCTTGTTTTCTTTTTGCGGCTTTTTCTTTTTGCAGCGGGGCGGACACAAAATGGGCGTTTCCCGCGAAGGCCGCCCGCCACTGCGTTCCGTGGTCCACCACGATCAGACGATTCCGCCAGCGTCACCGGTTATTAGGCTCAACAGACTCGTCTATATATCGTACGGCCTATTTGCGCCGCAATGCCGATGCGGCGTGTACGTGCACTAACGTAACGCCGTGCCTCGATGGTTACAAGAAGATGCCCGGACGGCTTCTCGAATAGGGTGCCTGGCGCAACGGGTCCGGCCCCATTCCCTAATCAGTTTCACCTCACGATGTACCGCAGCGGAAGCTGCGAGCCGCCGGAGCCAATCCAAGGCCGCGTGGATACCACGTGACCTTCAGGAGGGGTGGCGCAGCGACTTAGCGGGGCGCGCAGTCACGTGACATGTTCGCATCACCGGATTGGCTGGGATTGGCTCGTAGCGTCGGCTGCGGTTCATCGTATAAAGCGAAACGGCGTATCGGTGTTGCGTTTCTCTTCCGAGGCGTCTCGCTGCTTCGTTTAGTAGCCGCTGAGTGATTACGCTTGTGTCCGGGTACCGAGAAGCGATTTTTGAAACAGGTCTCGACCGTCGGGACCGTTCCGGTCTTCTGCGATGCAGGCGTACGATATGCTAATGTGGCCCAGGTGCTGCTGCTCCGTGCGCCGCGTATCGGAGGTGACCGTCGACAGATGGCGTTTGCAAGCCGCCCCTTAGCTCTTCTAGTGGTGGAATCGCTACGGGCATACTGGTGGAATCGCCGGCACATCGAGGCTGCGGGGAGGCGGGCGAAACGACGGAACATGTTGTACTGTCGTGAGCGGGCCCGCGCATAACACAACGGGTGGAGAGAGCGCTAAGCAGGGCACTCTGCTTTGGGCCTGCTTTCTTAGCGCCCGATCTACGCGCCAATGGCCAACGACGCGCTGAGGGGAACTGTCTAGGCTGTCGAGAGAAGGATAGAAAAATGCTGGCTGCCGATCAGTGTTGTAGGCGTTAAAAAAAGTAACGAAATACGTTACTTGTGCATGACAGAAACTTCCGTACAGTAACAGTAACGTTATATTTTGGTTCCGTTACGGTCCTGACGTCGCTGAATACTCACGACGTATTTCAAGAAATGTTATGTCCAGCAAAAACTGGACGTAATTACCGTATCTATGTCTACGGTCCGACCTTGAATAGTCACGAGATTCGCTAGGAACGCTGAACGGATATATGACCTCGACTTACGAGATTCGCCGGGAACTTGACGGAAGAAACGGCCTACCAGAGTTGCGCACAGAGTTAAGCCAGCTGAGTTTGAATTCATTTGATTCACCACATACAGAAGTACACATCATTGCTGTTACACGAGTTGACCCTTTACTCGAATCATACTCCGCAGCTTTACTTCAGCCCCCCCCCCCCTCCGCCTCCCCCCCCCAAAATTCCAAATAGTTTATTTTAACAGCGAAATTAAATTACGCGTTACCGAGCGCTCATTCTCTCGCCAATAGGTAAGCGCTAGAGGTACGAACCACACGCCAAAGTTTCAGCCTAGACCGATATCTCATTGAAAAGTTATGAGTGATTTTCTGAAAATATAAATGGAGAAAATGGGGCCCATTTTCGCACGTCTTCGGTTTCTGGCGCCACAGAGCTCCACGATATTCGAAGAGCTCCGTCGGCCACCGTCTTCACAGTAGGTTTTGCGCATTGTACATACCTGGCGAGAAGCCAGTTCTTACGAGTTCATGACGCGACGAGTAATTGGTTACGGGCTCAAACTGTGGCATCTGGTTCGTACCGCTAGCAGCACGCGGCGGGCAGTAGAATGTGCGTTCGGCAAAGCGTGTGCTGTACGTCTTGATAAGACAACATATATCTAATCGTCAAAAATTCACGTACATTTATATCTTGTACTTCTCGCAGCTAAGTCCAGGGGGAGATCAGTAAGTCCGCGAGCTAACCGGACTTCTAATACCAGCGGCGCCGTGAGGCTCGAATCACTGGCATAGATCTTTCCTCTTTATGTTCCTGTTCAGGAGTAACAGAACAGGTACAGCAGCATGAGGAGCGCCGTAATGGTGCACATTTGACGCCGTCCGATTGATCCCATCTGCTCGTAGCGTCGGCTGTGTCTGAACGCGAAGTGGAACGAAATTCAGCAGCTGAATTTTGAAGTTCGGGACTTTTGCAACACGGCGACAGCATTTTTCGACACTGGGACGGATGGCGTGCGGGTGTTGGTTTTTTTTCTAAATTTGGAGTGTTTGCGTGAGAGAAAAAAAGAAGCAGAAGTTTGAAGGTAACGGAGATCAGTACAGGACAGTACAAGGATTCCTGAAACCTGGCACCTAAAGAAAAAAAAACGAACACGAAGTGTCATGTTATTTGAAGTTCTGGAAAGAAGGTGTATCCAGTAGCCGTTACGTAACCACGATATCCCGTTACTTGAAATAAGTAATGTAAGTACGTCACACGGTAAGGATTCAAAAAGTAACTAGTATGTTTCTACGTTACGGGAAAAAGTGACGCGCTACCGGCAACGCCGTTACTTGTAACCTGCTATTTCCAACACTTGTTGCTGGTGCAGCAAATGGGACAAAGAAAACCCCACAGACTCGGAAAAGCTATCAGATAAGAATGATCATCTTCATAGTGGATGGGGAATTTTAGTGATCCAGTCTTGTACCACTACCTGAAGATAGGGTCGATTCACAGTACCCCGTTCCAGGGTTTGACAAGCAAGTCGCTTCCCACCCAGCTCGCCTATACGCCATACCCTACCTTCTTTCCTAAAGAAGAACAACGTCACATTCGAAATATTCCTTGTAATAAATTCGGCTGCCTACGGTATATTTCGAAATTTTGTTTAGCTTTCGAAATCGGAAGAGGCACATCTCTCTGGCTTATTATTTTTGAATTTTATTTTACTCCCGGGGTTTGTGGTTTCTGGCAGGATTCAGGTGACATGTCTCGAGGTCGTCGTCCTCTACAACCTTTTATATATATATATATATATATATATATATATATATATATATTAGATAGATAAAAATGCTGACGGAAATCGTGTTACAGCCGTAACGCGAAGACGAATCCACGACAACTTCACCTCTGCGTGTCATTGGAGTAATCTTTTATCTGGTTTCTGCTTTTCGTGTTTTCTTTTCAGCTTCCGTGGTTGTCTGAATAGCCGCGGAACTGTGCGGACTTCGCGGTGCTCAGCGCCAGATGTGTGATTGGGATCCTCCTGTCAAGACGCCACGCTCAACCTCTATGCTTCAAACGGAGAGTTCGTGCGGGAATCGGAAGCTCCGTGTTACGCGACCCCTATGCCCCGCGGACGTACAGTCCCAGTCATACCTATCTGGAGCAAGCGCGCTAGACGTTCTCGCAGGCATATTTTGGTCCTTTCTGCGCCCGCTCGTATGCGCTTCGGCGATAGTGTCGAGTCGTTTGCGTTCTGTATGCTTTATTACATCTACGTTCTATGTTCAGTTTACATTAATGTGACAGATTGCCTTCACACGTCTATTTTTTTTTCTTGCATTACAATTTATTCCGCGCTCCAGTTAAGTATGATTGTGAATGTACATCGCGTTGTTTTTTTAGTTATAATAGTTATTATTTTGCGTCAAACGGGGACTTGAAAAAATACGTCTCATTCGTGCAAAAAAAGAACAAAGAAAGCTAATTTTTGTTTTTGCCTATTTCAGACGTAACGATTTCTTACGTTTGCTCAATGATATGTCACTGGACAGGCAACTAGCAAAACCAAACCAATCTCAGCCTTTGCTCTCTCCTTCCTCTCATAACCCACATGACCTTTCAGTGCAAGCAGTGTACAGTAGTAACATTCATGCCACGAGTCTGCAGAACTTGCACAAGTATTCGTGGCTGGTTATGCCGTATTTGAGATACTGGTTTTATTTTATGTGTGTAATTTTAAGTTACCTCCCATACAAAACAATCAAATTGTATGAAATAATATTTGCACGCTCGAACAGTGTCGCTAGATCAGCTCCTCCGATCATTGCACCGCGCAAGGACGAATAACTTGTATGCTTTAGGATGGGCGTGTAACATTCTTTCATCTCTGTATGTGCACTTGAAACCGATCAGCCAGAACAAAAATATTCATCGATCAACCAATTGCCAATAAGTCTTACAAGGCCGGGACTCCGGGAGACGAATCCTGGATGACGAGCGCAGCCAGAGATCGTGATCCTAAACTTCTGGACACGCGTCTTGCTGAAGGGTGATGCAATTGCTGCCAGCAATCTCCAAAAACAGCTGCATCTGTCTGTTGTACATGTTTGTATTGCCTTGTTTGGGAACTTCTCCGCGGAATTGTCTCTGGAGATAAAATACTCCGCTCAAACTGCCGGAGCGTTGAGCAGGCGCGGGTCAATAACTTCCACTTGGCAAGGGTGTGTTCACATTCCAATATCCAGATTTTTTTTTCGTACGACGTAAGAGCTGTTGTTGAACAGATGAGTGAGCTTAAGTTTTCGTACACTCAGCGATGATTGCCGCCTAAACGTGTACTGCTACCTTTGGCTCGCCGTGCGCAATCACATATGATCATCACGCGATTCACTGCGAAAAAACCGTATTGTTGACTCTGACTGTGTCTCCGATCCGCGGGTGACCGAAAAAGAAATATTGCAAAAAAAAAATATGCACAGACTTCTGCATTATTAAGTAATCTTCAAAGAACAGTTTTGAAAAAGAAAACTTGTTACAATACTTTTTTTTTCTCTCATATTTTTCTAGACTCTGACGCCGTTTTTACGTGTTCAGTGGGAGTGCGAAAGCAGGAGTACATATCTAAGAAATTGTGGATGTCTTCTTCCCCGCGAACACTGAGTACGGTGAAACGTCATGATATTCGCGACTCCAGCAACCCACAGAGGAGACCGCTATTGGGCAAATATGGCGGACCCATACAGGTCGTGCCGTGCCATGCGCCAGCTCGACGCCCAACGCTGGGGCACCAGCGAGCAAGCATGGAACTCAAAAATGCTTTTGCCTCACTTTTTATCCCGCACGTTTCGAACATGCGGCGAAGTGTTGGCCTAAGCGAGCATCCAGAGGCTTGACTTTCTTTGGGGAAGCGATGAAAGGACTGGCTATCTTCCACGGTGCTGATGAACGTTGATAAAAGCGGAAAGTCTGGTTCACGCGGTTGCGTAGGTTGCGTGTAGAGCAACCTGGGAACAACCTGGTACAACAGTTACGACCGAGTCTCCACGCGGGACAACTGTTCTATCGCGTAAAGCACCAACAACATGTAACCACAAAAGCAGCACACGAGCAGAGACCGCGAAAGGACCTGTTCCGGTCAGTTTACTGTTTTTCCGCTTGGTGCCGTCCGTTTTCGCTGGAGTCGCCAGCACAGCGCAGACTATTTTTCTGAGTATCGGCGTATTTTAAATCTCGTCATTTGTCAGGCTCTCTCCATAGACTGCAGTGATTGGGTCACCAAATTGCTTTGCTGAAAACTGGACGCTCCAGATATGTCCTTGAGTGTATGAACGTCATAGAATCGCGGACAATGAGAGATGAAAGAGTTCCCCGTGCATGCACCTTTGGCGTATACCTGCCAGTTTTTAAGCGAGCTGTGGTCTGAGCTTGGAGTGGAATACGAAGTCGAGGTCCCATACTTCGCGGTCTATTCGACAAACTGAGGGGTAGTAGTAGAATGCTTCCCCATGCGCGCGCAAACACGTACAACCCGCGAGTGAAAGCAGCCTTGGCATGGTTCGTAATTGACGCGTGCCCGACATGGCGCGCGGGGGAGACGCCGGGCTTGCAATGTTACTTTTCGCCGCGCGGGCGCATTTTCTGCACGTTCGTATAGGTGCTATCTCTTTGTTTCTAAAACTTAAGATTTATCCTCTGGGTGGTGTCGCCCTATTTGGAGTTGCGATGCGTATGCTCCGTGTGCTGCTGTTTGCGGGAAGAAGATCATCGGTCGATGTACAGTCTCCACCAATACCAAAAAGCCACTCGGAGCACGTGGCCGAGACTGCGGTTTGTGGGGTTACTGCTCGCTTTTTTGGGCAGTTTATATGCGGTCCCGAGACAGTGCGCTTCTTTAGTGCATCCTTGCTGATTCGGTTTGAATGCTTGATCAAGTTTCCAATAAAAAAAAAAAGACATTTGATTTAGAGGTTTATTTGCCTTTGAAGTGCGGCGACACTGGTTTTCCGCTGTTGATGAAAGATTTTGCAAGTGCAGTACGATTGCTAGCCTGGGATCTTTAATGTGCATCACGCAGTACAGATACACGACCGCAGCGCGAGCTTTCGCTGGCTTAAGGTGCTGCGACCTGTAGCGCATTAACACACTCAAGAACCGCCCCCCCCCCCCCCCCTCTTTAGTTTTTTCCGAACTGTCCACAACGCGCGCCGAGCTTACACCGGCGTCCACCATCTCGGCCACGCGCTCCGAGAGGTTCTTCCATATGGTGAAGACTGTACGTCCCCTACGATTCACGGAATAAAAAATGGGTGATTTAGGTGATTCTTTTTTTCTTTCTCGTGGCCATCCCTAGTGACGCTAGTCACTCCCATTACAGCAGAAGCATGTCCGCCGAGACTGCTGAAGCACAAAGGTTCCTCCGGCTGGTCCAGACATTCTGCCGCCGAGAAGAAGGAGCGCAACACTTGTTCTGTTTCCCTACTATAGTTCTCCGTCTGGCTGCATTGTTTTCTGAAGAAACGTAGCCTCAAGTTCATCAAGAGGCTATAGAGTCGTTGCGTGCCGCTCGCAGCGGGCACTCCGATCATGGGCTCGTGCCCTGAGCACACGATCCCTCCTTAGGAAACGAGCACCACCGCGTGTCAACTATGGCAGTATCCAAAAGTCAGCCTTTCTCACCACTGCCATAGTTCGTTCTGCGATGCCCCAAAAAGTGTGTAAAGGAGCAACGCCGAAAAGCTGATATTGTGGCGCCGAGGAAATGGAGCGTGCAGAGGGCTCTTTACGCACCGGACATTTCGGAGTCCGTGGCAGAAATACAGGTGGCTCGGTTGGTAAGTCGGGCTTGCTTGTACTCTCGTTGAACGACAGCCTCAGGACTCCATGTTTAACGTAGGAATAGACCACGCAGTGTCCTTGCGAGACTGTAGCTAGAAATTCTCCAGGGCTTGTATGAATCACCTAAAGACTCGCAAGAACGACCTCTTTCGAGTTCTTGGGCTAGAAAGCACGAGCGGGTAGTCTTGGTATCCGGTACCGCTATGCGAGGATTTGTGCAGACGAGTTGCCCCTTCTGAAGCAGTGAGGCAACTACCATAGCTTGCACTTGACGTCGCTGTACTATACTATTAGTCATTCCTACCAGTTCTGTCAGAAAACTAATTTGGCGGCGTAAAATGTATGCTGCCGAAAGTACGCGCTAGACAACAAGGCCCCTACAATGGCTGCCGAGGCGACAACCATGCAGAGCCGTGTGTGTGCAGTTTGATGTCGCGAGCTCGTGGTTTCGTATTACGTTAGGTGAAGGAAGGTCAAGTACAGTTTGTCCAAGCTCTAATCCCATTCGAGAAGAAGCCCAGCACGTGGGACTATAGACACGACGACTTGGCTTGCAGGGATCCGGTCAAATCACCTATATAGCCACAGGAAGGTAAAGAATGGCCTGGCGTCTCCTTCGGACGCCAGGCCTTCCGCGCGCGCTCATTGCCTTCGTTGGTGCTTTGGCAGCGGGTACATGCTCGAAGCTTACTAGACGCCGGAGTGAGAGGTTGGAAAGCCTCGCGCTGGACGCGAGACTCCTGAAAGATCTCCCTGGCGTTCTCATCATGTTAGTTACCATAATGCATGTTAGGGGTCCCGAAGTCTGAGTAATTTTTCTTTACTCATGAACAGTGGACTGAGGAGACAGTGTGACACCGTTCGCGTGCACTTGTCCGCTCAGTTCAAAGAAAGTGCCGCAACGGATTCAGTTGCGAAATCCTGCACCTCCAACCTGCAGGGAGACTATAGAATGTACAGGTACAGTTGCGGGCAAACTAGCCCGCAACCATGCGGAGCGCAAGTTTCGTCTGCTTCTTGCACAGGTGTTGCGATGATGTCAGAACGTCGAGCTCTGATTGGCTGATTGAAAAAAAAAATAGTGGGTAGACCTCAAGGCATCTAGCATTGAGGTCTACCCACTATCCTTCCAATCAAAGCCAATCAGAACTTGGCGTCGCTCTGACGTCACCGCAACTCGCTGCGCAAGAGGCAGACGAACTTTCTCTCCGCAAAGCTCTTGGCCTTGGCGTGTGTTTGTGTTATGATACGTCTGCTCGCGCGTGTAAATGTGATATGTGAAAGGAATTGTGCGGTTTTGTGCGTTATATCCAGCGCAGTCGGACCATGCGTGTGATATTGAAAGTAACCATTGGAATTTTTATTTGTGAGGATCATGGTTATGGGGAAATATTAAACGAATTTGGCTGATGGAAGCGATTCTATTAAAACACGTAGTTTTCGCACGTTGTGTTTAGTCACAGCAATTGGTTTTACTCTCATTATATGGTTAAGCTCGAGTTTATTTTTGTCAGCCATGCCCTCGTCTGTTTTTGGTGCGCAACGCTCGTGAAAAATTCTAGTTGTCCTCAACTTTAGTGCGTGCACCCGCATGTTCTATACATTACTGCCAGGGGGCGCTTTTGCAGAATGCAGAATACCATACCTGGGGACAACGTTCTGCGGCAGAAGAATGTTTTAGCATAGTGCGTTCCAAAACTCTCACAACGATACCAGAGTCCGATTCGATGCCTGCGCGGAGGCAACACGGGATTTTCGGGTATCGTTATCGGAGTGACGTATATGCGAGCGCACGGTCCGTGCGCTCGCAGATATACGTCAGCGCCGTTCAATGCATGTGCGCGTGCACCCTTCTGAAATGCCTCAGAAAGTCACGAGAAAGGTCTACACGCATCCGCAAGCGCTCAAGCTTTCATTTATCAACTACCGCGGCTGCAAATAACGTGAGCAGCGAAATATCTACGTACCAGCATCTGCGGATAGATGCGGATGGATGGCAGAGCCCTCTGTAGGCCAAACCTTATACTGCGTCGTACTTTAGGACCCTTTGTCGTAAAATCTATGAATAAATCGGGAAGGGCGGGAAACTTACCCGGGGCAACGCCGGTACGTCGCGGGAAGGTGTTCCATCCCCGGAGTGGAGCTGAAATCCACAGCGATCCAACATGGCGGGTTCGTGTTGTTCACGCGCACCTTGGGAACACTTGAGAAGTCAGCGACTGTTCAGTAATTCATTCCGAAGAACGATTCCACGCTATCATTCAAACTGTAGAATGTATCCACGGGAATCCACACACACAAGAAAAGAAGAAAACAACCCCGGCAGCCGGAGTAAACGGTAGGGTGTGTTGTCTTGGGCCAGCTCCAGTCACCAAGGAGTACCGTACCGCCAGCTTTGCGACGGGCAGACTCTTCATGCAAGAAACTCAGACGATCGACTTCAATATCCAGATTCACGCGTTGGGAATGAGGGATCGTTGATCTCAAGTCTCTCTTAGAGCCGCAGCTTTGCGGCGCCGTGCGGGGGCGCAACGATGTTTGCAGTACTGCTGGGAGTTCGGACACGTGGCTCGGGCGTTGACACTGTGTTTAGAATGCCGGTGATGGGCTCGAGGCACGTTTTGTCAGAACCTGCCCAGGTGTTTTACCCAAAAATGTTTCCACGTACCTCGCTGAAACGTTTTGCTTAAGTTTGCACTTCACGAGCGTTTCGGCAGGCTTTCCTGGGGCCTGCAAGGAACGGCTGCCGAATGTTCGTGTGATATCAGAACGATGTCCACAGGATGTTCACAGGATGTTCGCAGGATGTTCACAAGATGTTCACGGTGCGCAATCGGGATTCTCCCGTGACAGTACCTTCGCTGGAACGTTTGCTTACGTTTGTACTTCACGAGCGTTTCAGCTAGCTTTACCAGGTCATTCACGGAGATTTTCCGAATGTTTGTGGAACGTCAGAAGGATGTTCATGGGTTGCTCACGTAGACCGGCAAAATATGCCCATAGGATGTTCGCGGATTGCGCTCGGGATTCACCCTGGATGGTCACAAGATGTCCACGGAGTGGTTCACAGGATGTCCACTGGTTGTTCACCGGATGTCCGCTGGATGTTGGCACAGATGTTCACGATATAATCACGAGGATATTCACGGCACGTTCACAAAAGCGGTGCAGACAGACATGTTCACAAGCATCCCGTCGGGATCACCGGTCACTTAGCGTCGGCAGACGCCGTCGTCGGGACGTCCGGACGCCGTCGTCGGGACGTTCGCGGGATGTTCGACGTCTCTTTTTTCGTCCCCAGCGGTCCCGCGCCGGTCGCACGCGGAGAGAAAGTGGCCCTCGGAAGAGCTCCTTCCCAGGTGATGCGGGCCGGAGAAGGCAAGCGGGCGCTTTGCTGCGGCGTCTCGCGAGCGATAAGACTGGGCGCGGTCCGACCAAGTTTCGTTGCGTCGTTGGCGTACGCGTCTTTCGAAGAGCTCCCGCACCTCCCGGCGGGGTAGCCAATGGAAGACGGGCCGGGGCGTGCTGTTCTATCGGAGTGATCCGGCCCCTCCTTTTTCTCTGTGCCGTCCTCTCCCCGGCATCGAGAGAGAGGGAAATACATCGGCTACTTTACTCCCCACCGTCGCTGCCGCCGGGTGGGGGAGATGACCGCCTTTGCGTTGCCCCCTTCCTCGTGCAATTTATTCCAGATCGGAGGAGAGGGAGCGGTCATCCTCCGCTACCTGCCGCCGACCGACACCGCAGCAGCGGGTCCGGTCCGGGAGACGTGCGCGATGGTCCGGTCGCTGTACCTGCCTCACCGGTAGCGCGCTCCTGCTTGATCGGTGGCGCCATCTGTTGGCGGGATTTGGAGTGTACCGCCGGCCTGGCGGTTTGGGGCCTTTCGGGTTTCCCGCGTGGGCATATGCCACGGACTGCAGCCGATGCTACGAACCGATCGAGCCAGGGATGGGCAAAAATACTCGCTAATATGTATCGAAATTCCAATACAAAATACTTTGGCAAGAATGTATTGAATTGCAAGCGCGATTATAACATGAAAAAGGGGATTTCAATTCAGATTACAAATGACAACGGGAAGAATTTGATAATCTCGAAATACTTTTCCGAATGCAAATGGTTCCCATAGCTGCTATACGCATATTCTTTATTAATGAATTAAAAAGAAAAGTCAATGTTAGAATGAAGACCGAAGTTCGTTACGGTAATCAAGCGCATAAAATGTAAATCGAAAATATAACGACATAGATTTTTGGCGGAGAGTAGAAGGTAGATGCCGAATGATTCTTGTGCAGAATCAAACAGTACGTTTAGGACAAAATATCCTTATAGGTAGATTCTAGCGTAAAAAGAAACAGCTCACAAAACACGAGGACACCACGTGGCTGTTAGTCACTTATTTATGTTTGAAACTGCGGAAACTGCAGGAAAGAGCAAAACAGATGAATCACACATTTCGAAGAGCTCCAACCAGGCGCAAGATCTCCTGTCTGCGTGCGTCGAAAACCCCGGGTTAGCAAGTCGTGTTGCACTGGCAAATTGCTCGTCTTAAAACCAGTGTTGCCATATTTCGAGGAAATACCGGCCCCTGGCCCGATCTAATCATGCCGGCGTTACGTTTAATTTTCAAAGTGGCGATTGTATTTTAAACTGTATTTGTAATTATATCATACAAACCACATATACTTTCAGACGTTGCAAGTGATGGCGGTTCGTAGATGTACGCCATCACATGCGGCGTCAGTGCTTGGAGGCATTGAAAAATAATTTCTGTTTTGGAGTATGTGTGAGAAGAACAATACCGTTGTAAGAGATCTGTGGGGATAAGCATGAGTGATACGTTTATTGCATGCACAGTGGCAAAGACGCTTATATTGGCCGAGGAACGCTTTCTGTACGATGATGCCCCATTGCGATCTCGGTGCGACTGGTTGGAAGGATCCCTTTCGAAGCTTCCAAGATTTGAAAGGCCCGAAATGGTGGTCGGCGTGGCACCTTGACAGGTTCTGCCTTCTGACTGTTGGTATTTGTTTGTGTCCGACTAGCAGATGGGTGGGCAATGGCGCTTCCTTCCCAGATCAGGTGACTTTAGTTCACACTGGTGGCTGATCCGCAATTGCGAAGCGGATTGCGCACGCGGTCGCTTAAAGATTCAGTGTAGTTCCACGAACACATGACGACGAAAATGATGTGGATCTGCATCGCGTGGTGCGATTCGAACGCCACTGTGAATGCAGATTTAGTGTGAAACGAAGTGTAGAATAATCAAAGCCCGTGCCAACATGATTAGAATAGCTCAGTTACGGAACTTCTAAACGCTGCTTGCACGAGCAGTATCCCCCCCCCCTCACTCACCACGACTCACCTCCCATCGCTCGACGCACCGGACGGCTGCTATGGTCACTGCAGTGTATTCTATGAAATACGTACGTTTTTAAACACGGCGTCCAGATGGCGTTCAAGGTGTGCTCTATAGAACACGCAGTTATGAAACGAAAATGTAGATGGCGTTTCAAACGACGGCAGGCCGACTGAAAGTGAGTGAAGGCGGGTACCTCTTCTGCAGGAGTTCCACAACTGAGGTAATCTAGTAACGTTGGCCCGTGCGCTGCCATTTTGACGTCATCACACCGAGATTAAGTGCAGACAATATATTGGATACGAGTGCTGCGTCAGCCTTCGGCAGCGCCTCGATGTCAAATCAGCGCAGTCGAAGAAGCTCGACCTCGGGCCCGGGTCACATTCCGAGTTAGCGCCATCAGGGTAATGATCACGCAGGAGGCTGTTTGCAGGGCTTTAATGTCTCGTGATGTTGACCCTGGTGTTGTTGACTGACCTCGGTGAAGACCTCGTCCGAAATTGCGTCCTCTTCTCGACACTTTGAAAATAACCCGCGTAGCTATGTGCGGAAGACAAAACAGAGCTTCAAAAGCAGGGAGCGGATCCAGAACTCCATTTTGGGGGGAGGGGGGCGGAAATCTTTCAGGGATACTATTCTCCCATTCTTTCTTGTGCAGGGGTCCACTGATGTCAAATCGCTCATAGAAGGGGGGAGAGGGGTCGACTTGGTTTGAGGGGGGGGGGCTGCCCCCGTCGCCCTCCCCTTGGATCCGCCACTGCTCAAAAGCCAGCAGTATGTTATAGCTTGTTTTTCTTTTCGTGATACTCTACGTGCTTGAGTAATTTGAGGTCGGTGATTTATTAAAATGGAGACCGCGATTTGCTTGCCGTCTTATTGTCTTGTTGCCTTTAAGTGCGCTTCGGCATGATATGCCTCGTGCGCTGCCGGGAAAAATAATGTGCAGTCCTGTGTTAATCCACGGTACATTCACAGTGATAGCTGCGACGCATCACGACAAAGTGGTTGGGCATCGGCGTCGCGTTCTCGCACAGTGGGGTGCGTGTCAACAAAGCATTCGGAACAAAATAGACAACTGACCATATTGATCCGAACACTTTTTAGAGCGCAGCTCTTGAGGCACCCATGTCCGGCTGAGTGGCGTCGGCGTCGCCCGTCGGCGTATCCGCAAGGTCACGTGACTCCCAAGGTCACGTGACCCTCCCAAGGTCACGTGACCCTCCCAAGGTCATGTGACCCCCCGAGTCACGTGACCCCCGGCCACGTGACTCCTCCCTCCGAGGTCAGCGTGACCGCCCCGAGGTCATGTGACCCCCCCCCGAGGTCACGTGGCCCCCCCCGAGGTCACGTGACTCCCCTCCGCGCCTTCCCCCTCCTCAAGAGCTGCACTCTAATCCGGCATTAGAGGGTTGTAAGCCGGCTTTCATTTTTTAATGCATTAGCATTAGAACGCTAGTTTGATGAAACCTCCGGCGGTGTCTTTCGTTTGTCAGCGCCGGGCAGAGGAGAAAGAGGGCGAGAGGATGACGCGTGCGACGCTCCCATTGGTCCGAAGCGTTGACGCCAACACGCGTGAACCTCTTCCCTCTCTCCCCGGCGGCTGACAAGCTGACAAACTGACAGACAACGCCCGGTTTTCGTCAAAACGAGCCCTTTCGTTTTCGTTATGGTCACGCGCACAGCGAGCGCGGAGCAAGAGGGAGGATGCTCCCGCGCAACACCTCCTAGATTACAAAGCCGTAGTGCTGAATGAGATGGCGTCATCAGACAAGGCCAGCGCTGGACACAGATCGGAAACGAGTGCTGCGTCAGCATTCGGTTTCGAGTCAAGTTTGAACCTAATGTTGACGCAATCGTGGTGTCCAATCTGTGCCCAGTGTTGGCCTTCTCTCATGACGCCATCTATTTCAGCACTACGGTTTCGTTTTATAGGAAATGCATGGTGTGCCGTGGCGCGGTGGAATGCGAGCGTGCTCTGTTTCCGCTCCGCCGTCGCCGGTTGTTCTTCGCCCTTGGTTTCTGTAGCAGACATGTACAAGTTACTCAAAAAAGTAATTAGGTTAAGTTACTGAGTATTGACCTCAAACGTAATTTGAGTAGAGTAGAAATTACTTAAATAGAAAGTAATTGAGTAAATTACTAACTACCGTAACAAAGTAGCGAATTACCTTTTAAGTTACTTTGAAGTTACTTTTATATGTTTTGTTACAGTAAAATGAAAGTACATAGGTTTTGATCCGTTAGCCGAATTGTGCCAGCCAAATATGAATCGGATTGTTTTTCAAAGAAATGCTTTAGTAGCTGGTTCTACTTCTGCGTACCTAATTGTTTGTACTTTCTTGTTTGTTTGGTCAATTATGCACTGCAAATGTGTCATTTAACTGTGAGGTTTAGCACTGCCTGAGCTTGATTTTTGAGACAGCGTTTTGCTTTTTTACAGTGTTGCGTAAAGTAAATTTAAAAAGTACTTGAAGTAAAGGACAAAGTAAATTGGAGGTTATGTACTTCAAGCAAGTAGTAAGTACACCGGGCCCAGTGTACTTGGAAGTAGTAGTACTATAAATACAATATATTTCAAGGTAAAGTACCAGTACTTTTAACAGAATCTTTCATGATGTCATTTCATTCCCTTTACAGTGTTTCTTTAGCTGGCACGCATTGTTCCAGAGGTAATATAGGTACATCAGTTTTTTACGGAAATGGCAGTGAATATTGTATAAAGTCAGAGTCGCCACAGAGTGGTTGTTTTACTCTCGCTGAGGAGCTGTTTAACACAATCACCTTATAAGGCACTTATTTGTGTCGGTCTCTATAGCCGCCATTATCTCACTCCAGAGAAATGACCATATGACGTCTTGAAAGAGCGCGTTTTCACACGACGATACGCCATTTTTTGTTTTTCAAATTCGGGGAATGTACTATGAAGTCGGGAGTTTTACTTTCCTTGGAAAGTACAAGTACATGTTTAGAAAATGTACTTCAAGTAAAGTACAAAGGTTCTCGAACAACAGTACTTTTAAGTATCATGTACTTTTAAAGTACTTTTCAACACTGCTTGTTTTATTATTTTTTATATAAAAAGATTGGGGGAGTTGTAAGGTTTCTCGAACGATTTTCAAATCTGAAAATCTGCATAGTCTATGTTTTTGGGACGAAAATCAATGCAAAAGGAGGTCCCCTTTCCGTTTGCCCTTTAGCGCCTCGATTCTTCGAGTATAGCACAAACTACGGGAGCACCAGATGAGCTTCAGAGCAGGTGCTGTATTTCGTTGCCTCCTTTGAGTAAGGATACAGTGTGTGCACCTCCTGTAGTGGGCGAGAGTTTCTTATGTTGGGGAGAAGCGGGTACCAGCCCTTTCTTCAAATGGGTCAGAGTCTCCTTGAGCTTCAGGATCCAAAGAAACGCCAGTCTTCGGCGCTAAACCCGCAGTTACTCGGCCTCTCTTGCGTTGTGCCTGTTCGCTCCCGGCGCTTCGTAGCAGTGTTGTGGCAGAGGGGGGGGGGGGGCGGGGGGGGGGGGGGGGGGCTCGGCAAAATTTCGGCGGGTTTCTGGACCTCTCCAGCCTACATTTTACTCTCCCCACCCCCTTTCCTACGCCACCTGCTTCCCCCTCTTTGCAAGTAATCAGCTGATCTTCCAACATCTTATCTCATTTGTGCAGGAATATTTGTTGATAGGCACCACAACCCCTAACGTACGAAAGTAATTTGTAACTTGCGTAGAAGTTACTCAAAAAAGTAATTAAAGTAAACTACCGATTACCGAAATAAAAATGTGTAAGTGAGAGTTACTGGGTAAACTACTCTGTGAAAAGTAGTCAAACCAGGAAGTAACTTGAGTAGAGTAATTGAACTACGTACAAGTCTGTTCTGCAGTAGCGGTGCGTGGGCTGTGATATGTGTGTGTAGTTAAAACGATGGATGCGGTTCCCTTTACTCGTGATATGGATGCGGTTCCTTCCACGAGCGGTAAGGATGTGGCTCTTTCCACGAGTGATATGAATGACCGTATCCAAGGGCGAAGACGTACTCTGACTGGCGGAGTACAGAAAATGGGTGAAAATATTACAGGAAGATTCACTGGTGGATTTTTAGTGAATCCGTTAGCATGACCCTCGGGAAACGCCACACGTCAGCCCTTTAGGGAAAACGCTAACATTGACCCCGTAGCGATTCCAAAAAGAGGCCTTCAAAAAATCGAGGAAGCAAAAGAGAAAACCCAAAGAGAAAGCCCAAAGAGAAAAGTGAAGCGGTTAGCGTTAGCGTTTCCAGTGGTGGAACTGCTGCGCCATTTGTGCCAAACTGCGCCAGAACGAATAACCTGCTACATGCTGCTACAAAGGCTGTATTTGTGCACAATTTGCGCCATGTCTGCGCCAAAAGGGAGCTGTTCTTGAAAAGGAAACTGAAAGTGTCTGTCACGTGGCATTGTTGGCAATGCTACTAAAAATTAAAAAAGTACAGTTTTTGTTGCTTTTTTATCTTTAAGCACTATGTGCGAAGAGTAGGGTTGCGCGAATATTCGAATTTTCGAATAGTAGTTTCAAATAATATGCTATTTGATATTCGCTTCAAAATTAACTGCGATGTTCGTACTTTTCGAAAGCGTTGATCGCGGCGGGTTAGCCCCTTGAGTGCGCTTCTCCTCAAGCACGAGTGCACTGCGGAGAAGCAATACCTGCGGAGCTAACACCGCGATCTCGCGACTCGCTTCGCCGCAGCGCAGCCGCGCGCTTAGGCGAAAAACACACCTTCAAAGCAGTATGGTGCATACGCGCGCCTGGTGTATTAAAAAAAAAAAAAATGGAAACATTGTGATTGTTTATATTTACATTGCAGTAAAATCTTCAAAATTTAACTGTGGCTATTATGCAAGGGTATATGTTAGGCAGCGATGTTCTAACAACCTGTGTTCATTATTTGTGCTTGTTTTTTTTTCTTTTAATTCAGAATCGAAGAAAATATTTGCATATAGCAAGAATATTTATAAATCCCCTCAATTAGGTATGGCTGGGCTCCTTTATAGGTATAATTTTATGTCAAATCTGTCGTTTACTTGCCATCTCAATGTAGGTATTGGACTTTCTGAGGCCACAGTCTATAAATATAGCTAGATTAAATTTAACAGAGCTCATAAGTGGGCAATTAGAAGCTTGGAAACAACCTTTGCGAGTTCAGCTGAATTTTCGTTTAAGCGTGGTGTAAGTAGTGAAAGGCGTGGAGAAAGGCGCAGCAACTATTCAATATTCGATTAAAAAATATTCGGCCAAAACCACTATACACTTTGAATTTGCTTCCAACCCAAAATTTATCATTTGCACATGCGTAAGTACCACAAAGCAGAGATCAGCGTGGGACACATTCAACATGAAAGTGTCCGTTTGATGTCGAACTCATGACAATTACGTTGCCGTGACCCAAACCCTCAAACTAGCAAGAATATCTTTACGTCACAACGAAGACGATCTATCTTACAGTCAAAGCGTTCACATGCGACCGAGTGACGAGAAGACTAGACCGTTATCAAGGTACGTCTCTTAGACAGCCGTTACATTCGTCAAGACATCAAATGGCAAAAACCATCTACTCTCTCAATCTAGGTCGAATGTGAACGCTAACTGAAAAATTTGTAAAATTACTCGAATGAATAAATAAACAAATATCTGTAGTGTCCAGGCCTCTGTAGGTATGACACTCTAAATAGTCACCCAACACTCCAACAACTGCATTTTTTTCCCACAGGCTAACTTTCAAAGAGATTGTATAAAATATTCTGACATGAAAGCTCAAAATTGTCTGCTACAAGAATGGGAATCTGCTCCAAAACCTGTTGTTCCCTGCTACAAGAGCTGCTCCAAATCGCCATTTGTCAGTTCCACCACTGCGTTTCCCAAAGAGGGGCGTGTGTGCGTTGGCGTTTCCAAAGGTCGTGCTAACGCATTCCCTAAGAATCCACCAATGGACCTTCCTGTAATTTTTGTTTTAGTTTGTTCCAGAGCGCGTGAAAGCGCGTCTCCCAGCACAAGCTCTTGGCATTGACTGTGCTACGGCGGCATTTTGTTACAGGCTATATTTGTTTTTCAGAGAGCGCGCACAGTGTTGTGTACTACATAAACCCTAAGTATAGAGCGGGTTGCTAACGCTGTGGATCAGTGGTTACGTCTCTGCTTCGCGCGCAGCGGAGCCAGGTTCGGTTCCTGCGGGCGGCGGGCGATCTTTATCAAGGATTCGGCGGCATCGACGACGAACGCCCTACATCGCAACTACGGCATCAACAAAGACAACTACTACAACAGCAACAACTAGCGCATCAACAACGGACGTCATTTTCAGTGGTGGGAAGAGCCCATAACAGCTATCGCTGTAAAACGGCGCTACACAGGTTGCAGGAGGAGCGTGTCTATATATTCAGCGATATTTGCATTTTGGGCGAAAAGTATTGACTAGGAACATTTTAAAAGTATAGCGGTAGCGTAGGTATTTTGTTTATTTAATCGGAATCACGATGTACTACCAACGTCCGGACCTCCCGCAATGCTGCTTTATAGTAATACTCGTGTGTGATACTGGAGAAGCCCGCTCTTCAGGCGTCAAGCAAATAATGCGTGCGAGTCGCGCACACGCGTTTCTTCGCCTCAGTGCTTACGTGTGCTAGTGGAGGAGGCCAATTTCCGGGAACAGGCGAATAACGCGGTTGGATTTCCCTCACCGCCACTTCACCGCAGTGCTTCTTGGCGCGTGATGGCAAGCTCGCTTTCCAGGAGACAATTGGGTGCACTGAGTTGTGTAAAACAGACGGCTTCCTGAGTTCAGGGTTTGCATCTATTTTTGGAAACTTCCGCAAACTACAGATATGTAAACAGTACATGCTGCGGCTTAGTAGGCATATGTTTTTTTCACTTTTTTCTCCTTTAACTGTTTGCTCGCTCAGTTTTCCTGAAAGTCGTCATCAACATGAGGGTCGACGGATATGACAACTTAATAAAGAACAGCTAAGTTCTTAGTTCCATAAATAGATGTGTTTTGTTTTCAGGCCATGAAATCCTGCTTCTCATATAATAATCTTAACTTGGTGCTTGAATATGTGCTTTTTTCTCGTCTTGTCTCGAAGAATCTTTATACGTTCTGAGGCCATGCACAGAACGCGATTAGGAGCCAGCAAAGAGCTCGGTGATACATTAAACCTGCAGAGTTGTGTACCTTGAATATATAAGATCAGCTGTAGACCCTGGTGACAGATTTCACGATGATTCATTAAACGGAACTCATTCCATAGCACGCGCGTTCTTGATGTAGTTAGGAATAAGTGCCTCAAGTTAGAGATAACCCGTCGTTAGCCTAAAATGAACACGACAAAACCACGTTTGGCACAACAAGCTCCGTTGAGATGCGTCGCTATAAATGGTTACAGAAAACTTGAGAGATTCCTACATCACGTTAATCTTAATTCTTGTCATTTTGTTATGCTTGAACACAAGGCAATTTAATTGGGATTTTTCTTTTATTAAAACGCAGACGCGATACATGGACGCAATGACGAGCATTGATTCGAATGAAATGATACCACGATCGTGAGTTGGTAATCTATTCTCACCGGATATCGCTAGAAAAACAAGCATTGTTATACTAACACTGAATGTTTTTATCGTTGTGAGAAAGGCTTCGGGATAAGAGACTAAACTAAAGTGTTTCTGTATGCCCAGCATTGTTTTTGCCGTCCAAAGAATGTGGAAGAATGTCTTTTCTGTAGAGTTTTCTTTAGTCCTCAGTTGATTTTATTGCTTGGGGCCTTAGAAAATAAAGCAACTAAAAACTTGGTCATGCCCTGGTGCCCATTGTGCAGCGATGTTACGGGCCTACATAGTTAATAATAATAATAATAAGTTGTTTATTTAATGTGCCCCAAAACAACCCCGTGGGTCTTCACATTGGCGCACACAAGACAAAAAGCAGAAACACAGCATACGCACAGCTTCAAATGTACAAATTAGCGTGTCTACAAATAGGTCGCACACTTCACACAAAATGTAATAGAGTTTTAACTTTCAACTAGACTTGCTAGGTTCCGGCGAAAAACTGGGATATCTGTGAAGATCTCCAAGCTAGACGATGCCATTGTATCAAAAGAAATTGGCGCATACGGGACAGTGGCGAGAGTTTAGACATGAATTGAATATAAAAGACAAGTAAAATTTCTGGTAACGCGACAAGGAACATGAAAATCGACAGAATTGAGGAAGTTGATTAGCATCAATCCAACCATTTACCACCCTGTGCAAAAAAGTCAGATCACGCTCGATTCTTCTATTTGACAAAGATTTAAGTAAAACGCTTTTAAGAAGAAATTCATAGTTGTTTAGGCTTCCAGTATGGCAGCAACATATTTGAAGGCACAACAGATTCTCTAGACGAAATGGTACAGAGCTGCTCCATCATGAGAATAGCAGTTTTCCTCACCTATTTTTTAGACAATGTACGTTATGTATCCATTATCTTTGTTCGTCGACTATGAGAACCATGTTTGTAAGAAACTGACTCGTCGAGCTTTATAATCTCGTAAAATAAATAACATATCTCGACATATAAACGGAGCAGAGCACACATCTTCAAATGATCTTGAGATGACGTAGTAATCATGTTCAGGTTGGTAGCTTTTTATTTTATATATCTTGACATAACTCATTTTGTGCTTTTCGCACGAATAAACAAATCACTTTTTCACAAACCGCAAATCAAGAAATCACAAATTTTTTGGGGATTAAATATTAAATCGTTGGACATGTTTTAGATAGGAAAGAGACTGAAATCCTCGTATCGGCTCCGCAGGGACGTGGCTGGGGAGACAACCGTCAAGTTAAAAATACTACCTAAAGGTGGCACCACTTTATTAGTTCACAATGATCTTCGTTTAACCCTGAAGTATTCAATTAATTTAATATTATTGTTCCAAGGCGGGAAAGGGGCGATTGTAAGTACTTTGAGATGCTTCGTGGTGCATCTTGGATTTATCACTAATTTTGCCCCACTAAACCAAAGCCAGATCTTTTTGTTGTGCTGAATGATAGTTTCAGACGAGGAGAGGGACAGCAGAGAGCCGACTGAAGGTGCAAAGGAAGTTTGCGGCTGCGCTAACAGCTGGCTGTAGCGATTTCAAAAATGCCGAACGGCGCCTTCGCCGAGTGTGGTGGCGCCATCTGTCGCCGCACTTGCGAACCAGACTCTATGTAGCTTGCCCTTCTCCGCTCGCTCTCTCCTTTTTGCGATTATATCGTATGGAACTTTTCACTTTCTGCTTTGTCCAATGTTACTCAGTAAATAATAATAATAATAAAAAAGAAAACATTTGCTCGGAAGGACAATACTTAGGGAATTTCAAGGTAACCAGAAATTAGCCTGATAGAGTGCTTTGCTGATTACGTTTCTGACGGTTTTCGATATTTGGTGGATTGACATCGCAGGTAACAAACCTTTGACAGTCCCTGGGCTGCGTGGATTTTTTAGCCAGTTTAGGCAAAGCGAGGAGATCTATTAACATTGGCATGCCGGGTGTGCACAGCTATAGAAATTCACTTATTGTTTTTTAAATTTGGGATGTTCAGCAGGGTAACTATGGTTGTCACGCACTCTTGACGAACCTGAGTTCTAGCGTCGAACCCCAGGGCTCGAGTGCTTTGTCTCTCCTTCAATCTTTCGGCAAGATTTGATGAAGTTCGACTTCTTAAACACTGTTGCAAGACTTCAACACAAACATTTTAACTTCTGGAAAAGTTATTGAAACAGTTGCTTGTCATGAAGCGTAGTGAATAATGACCAACGTACAATAAAAAAGTAAACGTAAAACCTTTGAATGGAAACAATATACCCGTCATATATTGCACCATTACTTCGTCAGACGGCGTCAGTTCGTTTTCACTTTATGCGCATCGCAAAATGGTCAAATTTGGCGTTACAAATTTGGAAAAGTCAAAACTGGTCGATCTCGAACCTTGGCGGGTTTGATACACCCCTAATCGTGTCCACGTTAAAGCGGCGCCAAAAGTGAGTGACATCAAGCGTAGTTTATTGCACCTGACGACCACTAGTTTGAGGCCGGGTAATTTAACGGGGCACATTTTAATACTTGGACGTAAAGAATATATTAATTCGGTCTACGCGTAAACTTACCCGCGGCCGCTCGAATCTTGTTTCCTATCAGGCAGCAATCAAGCGGAATGTTTACAACACCTCAACATTACGCTGTATTTTACACTGAAAACCTTATTTCTAGTCCTTCGTGCACGATGACACCGAAGCTCTGCCGTTATAAAACGCCGTAATTTTGTGCTTTCTGTGAAAAGGGAAATTCAGGAACAAGAGCTCTTGAGTTGATATAACATTAAAAAAAAATGAAGAAGCAAATGCGAGAACGTCGAGAAATGTAGGTGACACGGAGGCTTTATGATTACTTTAATGATTTCGATTGTGGTATAATCGTTGTGGGTGTTTTCTTCTTTTTAGTACAATCATATTATTTGCGATGATGAGAAATAAATAAATAAGAAAATACCAATATTTGTGGTCGTATTTTACACGTTATTCACGAACAAAATAAACGCCCGATTCCTGTTAGTTCTGATATTTTCTACATTATAGAGACGGGAAAGTTTCGGTTGTGCGACGGGGGACATGCTGTGAAAGAGGGTCAAGACTATTTGATGTAACATAATAAAAGGCGAATGTGAGAACTGTGTTAGATATACCATCACTTACGACAGCGAAGGAGGAACGTAAATAACAATAATAATAAATTTTTAATCAACATTGCAAATAAAGCCACTTGAGTGTAGGGTCTGGTAAAACAGCAGAGGCTTGTGGGACCAGATCCAGCATTTGGTGTGGCAGACCGGATATTCCCACGGACTCACATCACGTGCACATAGGAAAACACACACACCACACACACCACACCACACCACACCACACCACACCGACACCACATCACACCACACACCACACACCACAGACACCACACCACATCACACCACACCACACCACACCACACCACACCACACCATACCACATCACACCACATCACACCACCATACCACACCACACCACACCACACCACACCACACACACACACACACACACACACACACTTCAATGTTTCATCAGAGTGGAGGCGGAAAGTCAAAGTTGGTACTTAAAGGGACGGTGTCAGCCGAGGTTTTCAGTTGTACATGACATACGAAAGCCCAACTACCCAAAAGAGAATTTGCGGCTCGAAATTAGGTTTCTTTCTGCTGAAAAACCGCCGATCGAGAGCTGGCCGGTTTGAGTCGCGCTCACTCTCCTCTCCGTGGTCACGGGCCGTTTTCTAAGGTCGGAACACAATCACCAAATTTAATCTAAGTCGTGGCGTCGACTGCACGCACTAAATATAAAATATATATATAAAATACGAAACCCATTTTGTGTGGCTTCCAAAAAGCTGCAAAACGTTGATAGAAAAAAGTGCACAGAGAACCGGAAGCATTCTGCAGTCTTCACTGCTTAATTCTCAACGATGGCGTCATATCGCGTATCGTGGGTATCGCAGGCTGGACGGCGATGGCAGGACGACGGACGTGGCATCCTCTACTTCAGGTCTTGTCGTTCGTGGTACCGGCGAATCCAACTCTCCTTCGAAAGATAAATTTTGGACCGATCAGAAGAATGGGTATTCATCCCGTACGACACGCCCAACCACCAAGCCGATTTGCACGAAGACGTCGCCGAGCCGTTGCCCTTGTCGTGGCTGAAGACATCCCTCGTGCAACGTCAAACGAAGTGTGTACTTCGAGGGATTTGTTTTAGGGCCTCTGCTATTTTTGGTTTCCTACATTAATGATGCTGTAGGGATCGGTGGCCGAGTGGGCTAAAGTCACACCCAGCTCGACGCGCGGAGCGAAAGCTCGTCTCCGCAGAACCCAGGGATCCTGGGTTCGAGCCCCACCCCTGCCCGTTTCGATCCTGGATGAGCATCGTCCCCGGCGTGCGGCCGTGTATCACTACTGCGTCGGTGCGTGTTCAAGACCAGGCTAGCGGTTGTGCCGCACTGGCTAAATTGCTCATCTACAGCGAGTGACTCGTCGCAGTCTTAAAATGGCCCCGACCAGCTACCCCGCTGTATAAAATATCCCCACAACCCAATTCTTAATGATGCTGCAGAGACACATGCCCGATGAAATTCGCCCTTATACACCGATGATTGTGTCCTGTATAACGCATTATTGGTACCGTAAATGATCAGGGGGCTGCCTAACGAGTCTTTCATGGCGCTTTTTTAACTGAAGCAAGAAGTGACAAATGGGTGTTATTTTTGAAAAGACTGTGTTTATGAGGTTTGCAAATATAGAAACCACCTGTAATATTTCGCTACATGGTGTAACAATTTACTTTTAAATGAGGTTCAGGAGTTTAAATATCAAGGTATTATATTTACTACCAATCCTTAAATGGGACAAGCATGTTAATTTTGTCTTGCACCGTTGCCCTTAAAATACCAAAAAATCGATTTGCAGTTTTTAGAGGTTAAAAAAATTTATATGCAGTCTGAAGAACACAAACCAGAGAAAGCGCGGCAGAGCCAACTTGAGCGTTCCAAGGCACTTAAATATTGCGCCAGAATCACACCAGCTCCCTGGCCATTTACCATTGTGAAGAGACATATAAAACATTTGTTTTTCTCAAAGCGTTTTTGCAATTTTGGAAATTTGATGTATTATTACTAAACTACTTATCCGATTACACTGAAAACTTGTACAACTTATAGTGAAATATCTTATAACACGAACCTAAACGTTCAAGAAGTCATGACGAAATGTTAAAGTTAAATATAAACGTTTCTCAATGGCTAATGACTAGAACAATATCTTTTCTTGCATGCTGTATGTTCAAACTTATTTTTCTTAGGTTCAGTTCAAACCCAGTGACATGTAAAGGATATGTTCCAAATTAATGACATCATTTTTGTTGTTTAGAAAAGTTGCATTAAAACTAAATCAGCAAACCTGACAATCAAGATTTACTAAGTATATAAAAAATGATTAGGTAAAGAAACGTAGTTAGTTAAAGGTGTATCCACATTCAATACATGACTTCCATAATAAACATGCAATAGTTCTTGAATACAAAATTAAACCAAGATGACCCACGTTTGCCCTACCATTGTGATATGTTAATGAACGCTGGTATTTAAACGAAAACAAAAAAACTAAATTGCTAACCGCCCTAATTAAGTTTATTTTAGGGTACGCATCGGTCGTCTGGGACCCGTATTTAGAAGTATTAATCTGCTTAATTCATTAGAACCTAAAACCGTCCACGTTTATTTCTGGAAGGCCACGACGCATTTTCGTCAACCTCTATATCATCTAACTGAGCTTGATTCTCTTTTCCTTCAGGGCGTAAGTTGTTTGACTAGCTTTACCACCGTTGTTACCGAAGGTGTTGTGTCGCTTACTAACTACATTTCTTTCTCATAGGACACGTACAAGTCATTCACATCATTTAAACATCATTCAATTTCAGGCATCACATCAACTGTTTCAAAATTCTTTTTCCCGCACAATAACACGGAATAAGCTAAGTGATCAATTCATATGCTCCCCTATGATGCATTTCTTTCAGATTTTCTAATTACTGTGATTAATATACGTGTCTTTTTTATGTCATTATTTTGGTGCTTTTCTGTATAGTGTTACTGCATATCTCATTCTTTGCTTCTTCATTGCGTTCTTTTCCTCACTTTAATGACCTCCATTGAGTCACTTATTTGAAATAAACGAAGTAGTAAAATAAATAAATAAAACAAGAATGAATTTTAGCGGAATTATAGTAAAGACAGCGGAACGGCTGACTAGCCTTTCAACCGTATATTGAGACCGTGAACTGTTTGACGAACAACGATTAAAGCGGCACTCAATTGACCTTTGGAAGCTTGTTTTGGAAGCGATTTTTGTTGTACAGGCTGATCATCAAAATGACCAGCTCTAGATGATGAACATACAATAAACTCATGATAAAGTACAGACTTTCTTCGCCATGAGTTCGTGTTCTACGCCATAGTTTTCGATAATAAAAATAGTTGCCATTGGAAATTCTGAGTTACTATTACTCACTCTGGCACATGTATAATATATTTTTAGGCAGCAGCATCAAATCTTGGTGGTGACGTAATGGCTCTTATTGTTTGAAAACGAGCGAACTGTATTTCTCTCAACAGCGGTACGCGTGAGTGATGTGCCGCGCGGCAACGCGGCTCCTTCATCGTGCAGGGCTTGCGCTGGGTGCGACGCGCCCCACTGAGTAGCTCAACTCTCCGCAGGCAACGAGCGAGTTTCTTCCCGAAGACTCCACGTCATCCGTTCTTTCATGTTCTACAAGACGCAGTTCAGTGTTCTTTCATGTTCATACCGTGGCTCCTTACAGTCGCGCGCTTCAGTACACCCAGATCCCTGATATTTTCTCTTCTCTCTTTTATTAGCACTTACAGCGCGCTTAATATTTGAAACGCTGAGCCGTCTTTGGGGGTTCAATGGCTGGCTTGCCATCTCATCTCCAACAATGTAGTATTTCTTCATCACTTTCTTGTCAGTTTCAAATGATTCGAAAACATCGCATTTACTTTCCAGCCTACTTATTTTTGTGAAGTTTATATTCTTTCCTTGTTATCGATTCTAAAAATACTATCAATTAGCAAATAAAGAGGAAAACTAAGCTTTCTTGGGTCATTTTCAAAGAAGTGTTTCCAAAATAATAAATTTAGAACATATACTTCACGTCATTAAGGAACCACAATGTATCACACATTTACCATCGAACGGATTGTCCGTACACTTATTGAACTCGCATGGTCGGCCATATTACAGCTGCGACTACTCTGTTGGCTGGGCCCGGCATATCGTTTCGCGTCTTTGTAGTTTCCTCTTCAGCACCGCGCTGTTGCCTCTCGCGCCGCTTTGAAGATGCAGAGCCACCGATCAAACCTCTTAGTCCGACAGTTCGGTTGCTGCCATGAAGTGCACACTGAGGAAAAGTCCAGCCCCTTAGAGATAGTCACCTTCAATCAGCACGGCCCCAAAGCAAATGACGTAGTGCCCCGCAAGTTGCTGAATTCAGCCAACGCATTTCTGGCTTCATTCGTTCAAGCACTATCGAATTCGGCGAGTGGAGCAGTGAAATGCCTGTACAATGCGCGGCATAGCCTTTGAACGGATAATGAGAGGCTTGTACTGTCGCCCAGTTTGCACTTTTCTCAAGGCTTCACTCTTTGTTTTGATGTGACCGCGCGGGATCGTATAGTGCTCGGTCACGAAACCGCCGTGGCTTCAGCGAACGTGAGTCGTGACTCAGCCCTCCGCTCCGCGAGGACTTCGGTCTACCGGCCTTCCATCACGGATAACGTCACGCGATTCGAGCGCGCCAGGTTTATCAGCGACGTTGATGAAATTCTGACTGATGCGTCATCTGTTTTGTTTTGTTCGCTCAGATTAGTGGGAATGCTGCGCCGTACTTTGATCTCGAAGCTGCGTTCGCGCCAGGCGCTCGTTTCAGGACGTTTGTTTCAACTGAGTTTCGTTTCCTTGTTGGTTGAGCTGTGGTTTCTTATTTATTTGTTGCGGCGGTGGCTGGATTAGGTTGCTGGAGGTGCGGAACTAATGGTCCGCGAGCCGGAAAAGGCAGCGGTTGTTTTTAAGGTGTGCCGCATGGGCACGCGCGCGCAGGTAAGAGCCTCTATAACGCGTTCCGGAGATTAATGGCTTTCAATTGAATGGGTTTTACGGTGCATTGGGTCATCGACATAGACGTTGGCCAGCTTGCTTGCTCTGGCGATTTAACTGCGCGGTTCTCTGGCATAGTGGCTGGGGACAGAGCTGGAAGGCATTTAGGTAGATTGTTTCTTAAGTTGATGGTGTGGTTAACTTCTACTACAAATGGTGGTCTCTGTATTTCTTGTTACCCATATAAACACGCCTCTAGAATCTGGTCGATGTTAAAAAGGGCTTGTTTTCTAGGTGTAGCCTTTTCGTTTAAGCTTTTCTTCTTTTTGGTGGTTTATTGCAGCTGCAATTTAGACATTTAATGGCAAAATAAACTGGCTGGTAAAAAATAAATAAGGCAATGGCGAAGAAAACAGAGCAAACTGGCAATCCTATCCCCTTTAACAGTAATTCCAACAGTATGAGAACCAACAACAGAACAAATAGAGCGTGAAATAATTTTGCGCATCGCGTTTTCAAAAATCTAATTGTAGATATAGTTTCAGTTTGTTGATA